>OY979695.1:101775242-102073968 GCA_963855945.1 Thereva nobilitata
ATATATATATATATATATATATATATATATATATATATATATATATATATATATATATATATATATATATATATATATATATATATATATATATATATATATATATATATATATATATATATATATATATATATATATATATATATATATATATATATATATATATATATATATATATATATATATATATATATATATATATATATAAGAACAATTTCATATTTTATTGTAGTATCACAACAATAACATAAACTTAAATGGAATATTCATAAACAAAATTTATTGATCCTTATCCTCTTGCAATATTAAGATTGATTTGCAAATATAGACTGGGCGGGCATAGAAGTTTTCACTTCTACCGTGTGGTCCTACGCACACTCATATTTTTTTTTGTATTTGCCGGGGCATATCGAGTATCGGGTTTTTCCTGCGTTTTAATGCTTTTCTTTGTTGTTAAATTGTAGTCGAAGCGACTAAATTTAACGTTTTTTTATGTTTTCAGGAACCCAAAGAGTACTTCAATTAACACGAAAAGAGATCTTCTGCCTAATTAAAGATGCTCTTTATACTTTATACTGAATCTGCTGACGAATTAGCTCTCACTATTGAGAAGCACATGACGCCCCAATTGGGATTCGCATACTTCATGACTGAAGAAGTGAAGAAAAATTTTAATTACGTCATGTACTTTATGGAAAGAGGCTCGCCGGAAAGAGGAGTGGTTTTTCAACAAGAATGCGGATTGGCTGAGCGGTCAATTGATGCTATCGGAGGACGGATCTTCTCAAAGTACTGCGGAAACAAAGGCAATCGGTGGTCGGCCTTCTACAAGTTTTTCGGATAGCAGTGAAAGGTCCAAAAGGCGAAAAACCGAGGAACTGAGAAAAGACCACAGCCTAGAAGAACTCTCTTATGCTACGCGGATGAGCCCAAGTGGGAAAGTTGCCGCTGCGCAGGTATTGAAGAACGTCAAAGCTGTCCGTCTAAGGCATCGTCCTACCTGTCGTCTTCTAATAGAATTAAAGAAAGAACAATGACGCCGGAAGAAGCCTTGTCAGTTTTGGTAGAAGGTAGATTTTATAAAAGTCAGTATTTAGTGGTACGATCAGGCTGTAAATTAGTTCAAAGTAAGGCGTATCCGTCATACAATGTACTGCAAAAAGCCAAAATTGCTTGTTATCTACCGATGAAAACAATTACATGTACAGAAAGACGCGCAGCTATCGATCTTCAAGCATTGTTAGATCTCACGGTGAAACGAATCGTTTTAGCAAAAGAAAATGTTGTACAAAATATGTTACCCGGTGATTTGCTTAAAATGAATTTAATTTGTAAATGGGGTTGCGAGTGGTCGGAGTGAATATAAGCAAAAATTTACGAGTGATGATGGCTCATTCACAGACGCATATATTTTTTTACGTCATTAGTTCCTTTACAACTGTTTTATCTTGATGAGAAAAACGAAAAAATTGTTTGGCAAAATCCTGTGCCTTCTTCTCCGCGATATTGTCGACCAATTAAAATAGAATAAAAGAAACAGCAGATGCAACGAAAACTGAAGTTAAATATGTGGGAGATAACTTTGGTCTCTCTTCGTTGCATTCGTGGATACGCTGCTTCGAGTGCTGTTTGCATTTATCTTATAAATTAGACATTAAAAAATGGCAAGCACGATCAGAGAAAGAAAAACAAAATGTAAAAGAACGAAAAACAGCCACTCAAGAGTCTTTTAGAAAAAACCTTGCTCTAATTGTTGACAAGCCAAAGCCAGGATTCGGGAGCACGAATGATGGTAACACTGCTCGTCGCTTTTTTGAAAATGCCAAAATTTCATCCGAAATAACTGGAGTAGACCTTCGTTTGATTACCAGATTTCATTCCATTGTACAAGTTGTTTCATCAGGACGCGAAATTAATATTCAAACATTTACAGATTACGCTTGGGAAACTGCGAAACTATTTGTTGAATTGTACCCATGGTTCTTCATGCCACCATCAGTTCATAAACTGCTCATTCATGGCCCAGAAATCATTGCTTCGGCTTTGCTTCCAATCGGTCAGATGTCTGAAGAATCCCAGGAAAGTTGCAATAAATATATTAAAAAATTTCGTCAGGACTTCTCGTGCAAAAGCAGCCGTTCTTTGACAATGAGAGATGTATTTTGCCGCCTTTTAATTAGTTCTGATCCTTACATTTCAAGGGCAAGAAAACTTCCAAAAACTAAAAGAAAACAAATGTCGTCTGATGCTAAAGATTTAGTTGTACCCGATGACAGTGACACTGAAGATGAAACTGATGTGTCTACTTTAGATTCCGACATCGATTTATGTGATAACGATAGCGAATAGATAGAGCCTATGTGTTAAAAATAAAAATGTAAATTATAAACTGAATTATTATTTTGTATTTATTTGTACCTATTCCTTGTGTACGATACTATTTTTATGCTTCTGAAATTTTTTTAATACGAGGAAATTGTATTAAAACTAAAAATATCAATTTTTTATATGACTGTCCGCCATATTGGATCCGCCATTTTGTTTTTTGATAAAATAATGCCAAATTCGTAATCAGCGACCTCTAAAACCCCCGGGTACAGAATTTCTTCCGCGAATATGCATTTTTTCATGTGGTCGTCCGCCATGTTGGATCCGCAATCTTGTTTTTTGAAAAAATAATGTCAAATTCGTAATCAGCGACCTCGAAAACCCCCGGGTACAGAATTTCATCCGCGAATATGCATTTTTTCATGTGGTCGTCCGCCATATTGGATCCGCCATCTTGTTTTTTGAAAAAATAATGTCAAATTCGTAATCAGCGACCTCGAAAACCCCCGGGTACAGAATTTCATCCGCGAATATGCATTTTTTCATATGGTCGTCCGCCATATTGGATCCGCCATCTTGTTTTTTGAAAAATAATGTCAAATTCGTAATCAGCGATCTCGAAAACCCGAAAGTAAGAAATTTCAACGCGATTATTGCACGTTTTGAGGTTTTGGCCAGCTTTTTGGGATTCTGTCCCACTGTGTGGCGTGAGCATTGGGGATTGTCCGTCGCGTGTCGGAACCTGCGCCAACGTTTGCTGGTACCCACGTTGGGAGCAACGTGTGCAGCCTGTGTAACAAACTGGAACTAGCAAGTCGTAGAAATGACTGGAATTAGAGACTTCAAGAGGCCCGAATCGTACAAGCACTGTTACGCCACAGAGAGCGCTGTTATTGCTCGAAGAAAACTGTAGGTTGTATCAGAACCTAATTTTCGAGCAAATGACTAAACATTCTTCTGGTCGCAATTAATTTTTTTTTTCTGATTCAAAAAATTGCAACATTAGATTAAATGAGATAGTTAAACTTTTCTTAATAATCACCAAATTTTCTTTAAAAATGTCTGTTAATTTTTGTATGAGATTATCACAAGCAGGACACCCATTGCATTGCTGAAGAAAACAATCCACAGTTGGCGGATTCTTAATTATGTGTGAAAAGCTCCAGAAAATTAGGTCAACAGTGAGAAAAATGTAATACATTGATAGAGAGAGAATTTTTAAAATATGACTCCGTTTGAGTTCCATTTTCAAATTTTCACTATTTCTTTAGAATTGAAGTAGGAACACGATAATATTTTTTCCAAAACTTTAAGTTGGTGAGTTGATGATGAAAAATGCTAATGAAGTTTTATAGACAAATAATAACAATTTATTAATATCGCAAATTTAAAATATACCGCTACATAGAGTGACTCAAGATCTTCAAAATCGATTTTGATAATTTTAATAATTTTTTTGTACGACTAATGGTTTCGAAGATACAGTAATTTGAATGGTCGGCCGCGCGACGTTTTATGAAATTTCTTGCAATTTACAACCGTGCATATCGTCTGAAAAAAAATCGCAATTTTTTTTCCCGAAATATGGGTTCCATTATTTCATGTGTAGAATGCGTCTGCAAAATTTGAAAAAAATCGGGATGATCAATTAAAATTTAGTGTTCGGTTTGACATGGAATGAGCGATATGTGAATGAGTATAAAAAAGCTTTTAAATTTTATTGCACAGAATGCAGATCTGTTAACCTTTCACATATTCTTTTGGCGATTAAGTCCAATAATGATAATATTATGAGTTTAACTGAGTCATTTACATGCATGAAAAATGACTTTCAAGCATGCAGGGCCAAAGCTGTTAGCTCAGATAGAAACATAAATGTATTAATGGAAAATGTTGATGAGCTTTCCTCCGCTATAGAACGAGCAGACAGCAAATACCATAATCACTTTAAAACGTTAGAGAATATGAAAATCAATTTAGATAAATTATCTGCTCCCAAAGATGATTTAATTGAGGAGTTGTTCAAACTCATAAAATTCGAGCTCAATTCAATTAACTCGCCATTAAAAAAGATAAAGCTTAGTTCAGAGAATGAAAACTTGACAAAGTACGATCTACCAGCAAAAATCTCGGACTGCATCCAAAAGCTCTGCGAACTCGACGATGGAATTTTGCAATATAAAAAAGGCATGATATCACAATTGTATCATCTTGAAACGGAGTTGGCGAAAATCAAATCTCTCTCTATGGCTGAGAGCAACGTTATTTCCCAGCAGGAAGACCCCGCGCCAACAATTTGTGACCATGATGAACAGCCTATCTCCCTCTCGGATGAGCTGGAACGAGCTAACGGGATTAACAACAATTTTACACTCGGCCCTCCCAATATGCCTGTAAATACACAAACCTTATTGGTTTCTTCGCAGCCATTATTAAAAGTTTTGTATTTAGTTTAATTTTAAATTTATCAATTATTATTAAAAACTTTATATATCTTTGTTATTAAAAATTGTATTTTTCCATGTTTTTATGTACAGTTAAGATGTCTAATCTTTGTGCAATTCCAAAATAAATATTATTATTATTATTAAAAAAAAAGAAAACATCTCATTCTGTACCACCTCTATACCTTCCGGAGCAAAACATAAATAAATTGGGTACAACGCGGTCATTGGATGAATGGAATAGCAGGCTGAAAAAGTTAAATGCGACAAACACCGTGAACGTAATGAATTTGAGAAAAGGGTCGAAACAACAACATAAAAAATCGAGTTGGAAAGGACCAAGTACCTCGCCAGTAGTTGATGTGTCAACATATCTCCTAAAAGGTGCACAAGCAGAAGCAGACCCATCATGGGTGCACAACTTTTTTCAAAAAAAATTCTCCATAAATTTGCTTAACTGTGAATCCGCTCTACCCCGCAAAATCAAGTTACTTAAATATAAGAACTTCAAGCTGCTTATGCCTGTTATATATAAAAACTTGGCATTCCCAAATTTCTCACAAATTGGAAAATCCTTAACGGAAAACTTCTTAAATTCAATATTTTCAAAAAAAAAACCAAAAGTCCTAAACGGAAAATTTTACAAAAATTATCTCATGACAAATCCAAGTTGTAATAGGATACTTCCCTTCACGGGAAACGACGAGGACAAAAGCAACTTGAGCTTTTTCGTCAGCGAGATAATTTTCGCAAACATTTTAACATTTGCAACCAAAATGTGGGAATCCAAAAGTGCAATCCAGCAATTTTTGCATGTAAAATTTCAACTAAACAATTACCTGGACACTTCTTGAGGGTAATGAAATAATTTTTGAAAAGATACGGGGAGTCTTGATTAAACTTCGGTCCTGAGCGGACATAGATTATTACAAAATAAAAAGAATAAGAAAAACACAAAAAGCGCGGTCACTGATTTCGGCACCGTGGCGGTTGCTCCGGCACCGTACGGTGGCTAGTGTTCAAAAAAGAAAAAGGTTAGAAACAGAGAACAAAATTAAATATTAAGTGTATGTAATTGTGTTTGTTATCATTAAAATAGTTAAGACAAAAAATAAATAAGACAAAAAATAAATAAGTGTTTAATTATTTAAAGAAAACGTTATTGTGTTCAGTTAAATTATGTACAGTTACAAAAAATATTCAACATGCCGACCAAATATGAATGGCTGTTTCTAAATTCCAAAGCAGACATCTTCAGGTGGAATAATCTTACTTTGTGTGTTTGGAAGGTTAGGTTAAGTAATAGATCTAAAAGTAAGTCGGTTACTATTAAAAATAAGCCTAATAAAAAACCTAGTTCTAATACTAAGAATAAAACTAACACACCCCGTCTTCAGCTCCTAACTCAAACTGCACACCAATTTAATCCTCTGCTAACCCTATCTCTAAAGGCTACGTTCAGACGGCGACTATTCGATTCGAATTTTTCACGTATACGGTTTTATCGAATACGGGACGGCTTAGCACACGGGACTGTTCGATTCGATTTTTTCACGTAAATCTGGTTTGATTTTAAGAACGTATCCCTAATATATGTCCATTTTTTTATAGTAGCCTTGGCTGAAAATTAAATAAAAATAATGAATAGTGTTATTAGGGACTTCTAGCACCTAAAAACATGATAATTAGCGCTAAATAATGCACAAAAGCCGGAAAATATTCATGAAAAAACCGCGATATGTATCCAAAATTTTTTGAAAATAGTTCTTTACACCTTAGCCCAGTCACTTTATACATGAACCTCTAAAAAAACCAACTGGAGATTTTACAGCAGGGTTCTCTTTATTTTGGGGTCACAAATAATTTCCCAAAAGTACATAAAGCCAACTGACCGGCCACTCGAGTTACGGAGGGTCAAAGGTCCCTCAGTTTTTCTCAAATATCTCGTAAATTAACGGTTTTACGTAAATTTTGGCTAAGTAAAATTTGTTCGTGAGATAAATCTGCATAAAAATGTTCCATAAAAATTTACATCGAACCAATAGTTTTCGAGAAATGGGGCTGAGAAAACTCGAGCACCATGCTGCATTAGTTTCCGCACCACATTTGAAGTAGAGTGCAAGCAGCATTTTTACATGGTATCCCCAGTAGGCCTAGTCCATAAGTTACAAGTTATAATATAGTTTTGTTGATTATCTCTCTGTCTCTTCTATTTCCACTTCTTTCATATTGCCACCTTCATCAACACTCATCTCAGAGCAAAATAACGAAATGTGGTCGGCGTTATTATCGATCAACTCAGGTTCAATGGTTGTATCCTCGGATATCGAATTGATACACGACGAGCCCCGACAAGAGCCATACGCTACGGAACATGGCAATCCTACTTTTCTGCATCCACTTCCCATCATCCACCTCTAAAAAAATCCAACTGGAGATTTTCCAGCGGGATTCTCTTTATTTTGGGGTCACAAATAATTACTCAAAAGTCCATAAAGCCAATTGACCGGCTACTCATGTTACGGAGAGCTCAAGGTCACAAAAATTAGTTTTTCTTAAATATCTCGTAAATTATCAAACGCATCAATTTGCAACAACTTCAGATTGCGTGTCGAGAGCTATCTTGGGACCCTGTCTACTCAAGCAATAATGTAAATGAAAAACTTCAAATATTTTATGATTCTATTAAGGCGGAATACACGACCGCTCCATCCGACCACGCCTCGCCAAAACAACAACAATTTGTATGCACTCGAAATTTCCAATGCATATAAATTGTTGTTGTTTTGGCGTGGCATAGTCGGATGGAGCGCTCGTGTATTTCGCCCTTTAGACCCTTATATGAAATGTCTGTTCCTCTAAGGGTAATAAGGATTTTTCCAAGACGTGGTTCTTGGCTTACGCGCGAGGTACATATTTCAATAACTGAAAGGGACTTCCTGTATCATCGATATAAAAAGACGCGTAATGAGGATGTGCGCAATTTGTATAAGAGAGCACGCAATAGGACAGTATCGTTAATTCGTTCAGCTAAACGCTCCTATTTTAGTAACCTGCTGAGCACAAGTTTACCTCCGAAGAAGCTATGGAGTAACCTCCGTAATCTTGGAGCTTTTGGTCAAAATCACCATAAAGCAGAGTTAGATCCTGATATCCTGAATACATTCTTTTCTTCCACCTCCGATGCAGTCTCTAACTCGTCTTCCTTCGAATTAAACCATTCTTCTGTTTGCTTTACATTTCGCTGTATTGGCGAGGATGAACTTCTTTCTACGCTATACTCAATAAAATCTGAGGCGGTTGGCTCTGATGATGTTCCACCTAAATTCTTAAAAATCATCGCACCGGTTGTATCAAATGTGCTCACACACATCTTCAACTACTGTCTTACTCGTTCCCAATTTCCACTACAATGGAAGCTGGCGTTGGTGATTCCTATTCCAAAAACAGTATCCCCTTTGCAACCTTCTGATTTCGGTCCAATTAGTCTTCTATGTTTTTTGTCGAAAGTATTCGAAAAAGTAATTTTTAAGCAACTTATTTCACATATTGAGGAAAACTGTCTTCTTTCTAAAGGGCAATCGGGCTTTAGATCTGGACACAGTTGTGAAACTGCACTACTAAAAGTCTCTTCTGATATCTATGATGCCTTGGACAACACTAAAGTAACTTTCTTGACTTTACTCGACTTTTCGAAGGCATTTGATTCAGTTGATCATGTAAAGCTCTTACAGAAATTAGATAATAATTTTGGTCTTGGTCCTACTGCTGTGAAATTATTGCTAAGCTACTTATCTGGTCGTTCTCAAATCGTTAAAATCCAGGATAAATTCTCCAAGCCCATATTTCTACGCTGTGGTGTTCCACAAGGCTCTATTCTGGGTCCCTTGCTGTTCAGCATTTATATTAATGACCTTCCTCTTGTAATTAAGAACGCGTCTGTTCACTTATATGCTGATGATGTGCAAATCTACATAAGTATGCCCATCGATTCAACCTTCGAGTGTATTCGCAGACTTAACGATGATTTGAGGAGCATTTCCGATTGGACTGTTACCAATAAACTGCCCATTAATCAATCAAATCTTCATGTCTGGTGGTTAGTAAGACTCCCATTGTATTAAGCACTCTCGCACCAATTGTAATAAATGATGCCGTCTTGCCTTATGTTGAGTCAGTCAGAAACCTAGGTGTTGTGTTTAATTCTAAATTTAGTTGTTGTAGTCATACGAGCAGAGTTCTCCAAAAAGTCTATGGATGCTTACGTCAACTATGGGTAAGCTCTAACTTTCTCACACCTGATACGCGAAAAATGCTTGTGATTGCTCTAATTATACCCCACTTGAGGTCTGGTAGCCTAATTTTTCCCAAACTTGATTCGGTGTTTATGAGAAAAATGGAAGTTGCATTTAATGATTGTCTCCGTTTTGTCTATAGGCTAAGACGGCATGATCATATTACACCATATACATCCAGCTTACTGGGTTTTACTTTTGCAAACTATCGCTCGTACCATGAACTAAAATTTATTTTTAAGCTTATGAATAAAATGTGTCCTCCATATTCGATTGAGAAACTACGTTTCTTACAATCTAATAGGCAGGTTACAATATTGCTTCCTAGGTGTAACTCGTCATTTGGCGATCGTTCTTACTTTGTCCAGGTTGCGCGTAAGTGGAATGCCTTGCCCCGCGGTATTCGGAGTGCGACATCTAGCCGAACTTTCAGCAAGCTTTTAAAAGATCATCTTAGTTGATTCTTTCTTTTCACTCTTCTATCTCTTTTTCTCTCTTTATCTTTGCTTCATATTCTTTTCTCTTCCATCATTTATTAAAATATTGTATTTATCAATTTTTAAAAATTTTGTATTTAGTTTAATTTTAAATTTATCAATTATTATTAAAAACTTTATATATTTTTGTTATTAAAAATTGTATTTTTCCATGTTTTTATGTACAGTTAAGATGTCTAATCTTTGTGCAATTCCAAATAAATATTATTATTATTATTATTATTATTAATATTAAACTAATTTTTGAATTTTAATTATTTTATGATATTATCAAAACGTACCACTTTTTTTTTGGAATCTATGAAAATATGGTATCTACTGCGTACATTTTTGAAATCATTTGTAGAAGTGGAAAAGAAAAAAAAATTTTTTGTTTTACTTTATAACCGGGTTTTCTAATATGGCGGCTTCCCTTTGCTTACCATTTTCAAAACCAAAATGTCTTCTCTTGCAGTAAGGCTATTTTACTTTTACTGAAACTTTAGTTGCCTATTGTGGTATAGGACCGTAAAATAAAAAGAACTAATAACGTTTTGTTATGTGTATGTTTTAATTTTACTTATATTATAATTCACAATATAGATCACACAGTTTATCACTTAATTAGATAATTGGTATTATTAATGTCGCATTTTTATATATATATATATATATTATAAGCCGGTTATAATCACGCGGTGGATTTTTGTCGTAGAGAGACGTAGTCTTGCACGAGACGGAGTGACGTAAGGAAGATGCCGGAAATTGGCTAGATCACTGAACTTTGGAGTTCAGTGATCGAGGGGGTGTTCGGACCGATCGTTTTGATCGTTCCGGAAGTTGTTGTGTGACATTGCGTAAAGTTTAGTAATTTAACTTTACGCGGTCACCACATACTCCCCTCCCAGCGTAGCGTTAACGGAATGTTACCGCTTTAGATGGCTTAGCTTCGTTGTCGCGGTCACAACCGAAGGCTGGTTTTAGCCTGTCAATGGATATTGACTTGGTTGTGCCGTTCAATTTGACGACGAAGTGTTTTCGTAATCGTTTGATTACTTCGTATGGGCCCTCATATGGAGGTTCGAAAGGTTTTCGAACTCGGTCAACTCGTATGAAAACGTAGTCGGCGTTCTCCAGGGCTTCTGGCACGTAGGCATCCTTTTGGACGGGTTGCCGAGGATGTATTGCCTTAATGTTCTGCATATGAGAACGAAGGCGAGAGAGGAATTCTGATTCTTCAATTGGATGTTCATCGGTTGTGATAGAAATCGAATTAGGAAGTCTCAGATTCTGACCGTATACGAGCTCGGCTGGTGAGCATTGTAAGTCGGTCTTAGTTGCCGTGCGTATGCCTAACATGACAAAGGGCAAGTCTTCACTCCAATGAGTAGTGTTATCCCTTGCCATTAAGGCTGCTTTTAGTTGCCTGTGGAACCGTTCGACCATCCCGTTTGCTTGCGGATGGTAGGCGGTTGTCCGGATTCGATGAGTGCCGAGTAATTTGGCAACTTCGTTGAACAGTTTCGATTCGAACTGCGTACCTTGATCGGTTGTGATCTCAAGTGGTACGCCGAATCGTGGGACAAATTCAGCGACGAATCTTTTTGCCACTGTTGAAGCTGAGATATCCCGAATTGGGTATGCTTCAGGCCATCGCGTGAACCTATCGACTATCGTTAAGATATAAGAGTATCCACGAGATGGGGGTAGGGGTCCCACTATATCCATATGGATATGGTCAAATCTATTATTTGGAAGTTTGAAAGCTTCCAATGGAGATTTGGTATGCCGTGAAACTTTGGACTTTTGGCAACCAAGGCATGATCGAGACCACTCATTGCAGTCTTTATTGATCGATGGCCAGAAGTATTTCTTGGTAACGGCTCGTCTTGTAGCACGAATACCAGGATGAGAGAGACTATGTTCGGAATTGAACGCTAGTCTACGTAAGGAAGTGGGTATATAAGGCCTAGGAATGCCTATACTAGTTTCACACCACACCTGATGGGCGGTAAATGGTATTGGTGTGAGAACTAGTTTTACCCGTGAGCCGTTGCTGGGGTGTTCTTGTAGAGATTTCAGCTCTGTGTCACCTTGTTGAGCCTGAGCTAGTGTAGGCAGGTCGAAGGTGGCTGAGTCAACGTTGTCGGTTGCCAGTGAGCGCGACAAGTAGTCTGCGACAACGTTTTGTTTACCCGACACATGTCTGATGTCTGTGGTAAACTGAGAGATTAGACCCAAATGTCTGGTCTGTCTAGGGGATCGTTCGGTCTTTGTGTGAAGGGCACGAACCAGTGGTTTGTGATCAGTATAGACCACGAAATTGCGTCCTTCAACGAAGTAGCGGAAGTGTTTGATCGCTGCATAGATTGCGAGAAGTTCGCGATCGAATGCGGAGTACTTCCGTTCTGTTGGTGACAGCTTTTTGGAATAAAAAGCTAGAGGTTGCCACCGTTGACCGTTGAATTGTTCCAAAACGCCTCCGATTGCATAATCAGAAGCGTCAGTCGTTAGACTGTATTTTGCATCCTCGATTGGATGGTTCAGCAGAGTTGCTTCAGCCATCGAGGTTTTAACCTTGAGGAATGCTGCCTGACATTCTGCTGGCCAGGAAAATACTTTATTGGCACGCGAGTGGTTGAGAAGTTCTCTCAAATGCTCGTTTATCGGCACCAACTGTTCAGCCAATTTTGGTATAAATCGGTGATAGAAATTCACCATTCCCAAAAACTTCTGGATCGATTTGACAGAAGTTGGAGGTGCGAGATCAACGATAGCCTGAACCCGATCGGAGGATGGAAGTATTCCATCCTTTGTGATGCGGTGGCTTAGAAACTTAATCTCTTGGGCACCAAAAACGCATTTCTCTAGCTTAATGGTTAAACCGAAGCTATCGAGGCGTTTAAAGAGCTCTTCGAGGTGAACGATATGCTCATCCTCGGTTTTACTGGCGATAAGTATATCGTCCAAGTATACATAAACGAAGTCGAGATCTCTCGTAACTTCGTTAATAAACCTTTGAAAAGTTTGAGCTGCATTCCGTAAGCCGAATGGCATACGAGTAAACTCATATAGGCCGAATGGCGTAATGAGTGCAGTCTTATGCACGTCTTCTGGGGCGATTGGTATGTGATGATATGCACGTACCAAGTCAACCTTCGAAAAAATTGTGCAACCGTGAAGATTCACGGAAAAATTCTGTATATGCGGGATCGGATATCTATCCGGCACAGTGACAGCATTCAGGCGACGGTAGTCGCCGCATGGCCTCCAATCATGTGAGTCCCGTTTAGGGACCAGATGAAGTGGAGATGCTGCGGGGGACGACGAAGGTCGACAAATCCCCAATTGGACCATATGGTCAAACTCTAATTTTGCCACCTTCAGCTTCTCCGGATGGAGTCGCCGAGCGGTGACGAAAGGTAATTGCCCTTTAGTCACAATGTGGTGTTGCACATTGTGTTTAACTGGAAGGTTAAAATTGGGCGGTTTTGTTAACGAAGAGTATTTCGTTAACAGCTCTTTGTAAATGCCGGTAAGTAGGCATGGATGGGATTCGGGGTTGTAGTCGACTGTAGCGCACACGTTAATTTTAAAATTTGTGCGCTGGTCTACTAAATGTCGATACTTGAAATCGACGATCAACTCGAACTTCGTTAAGAAGTCCGCCCCGATAATGGCTTTAGTGATGTCGGCTATGATAAAGTTGTGGACATATCGTCGGCGTAAGCCGAGATAAAGTTCCAGCAACTTTGTGCCGAAAGTTCGGATTAGTGATCCGTTGGCCGCGTGCAGAAGGACGTTCGGGCTTCCGTTATGGGCCGGGAACGCCTTGGCGGGAACAATTGATACGTCCGAGCCCGAATCAATCAGAAAATCCATCCGATTGTTGGTGTCTCGAACGAATAGACGATATGAGCGGCCGGTTATATGCTCGCTCATGTCGATCCCCTGCTCTAGTTTTTTTTAGGGGCGGAGGCGGCCTTTTTCTTCGCCGGCTTGGCTTGGCCACCACCGAAACTGCAGGGGGCCTTGCAGGTGCGTGCCTCACTGCCATAACGGTAGTGGAAGTAGCACAGGCTACCCCTCAGTTTATTGGCCCCTGGTGGCCGATTGGCCGAGGGCTGTGACGGGCCGCCCTGCCGATTGGCAGGTGTTCGGCCTCTTGAATGCTGTGGGCTTTGCTGGCCTTTGACCAAAGTGTCCAGCTTCGACGTAAGCCTGTTGATGGCGCTTTGCAGCGACATCCACGGGGGCTCTGAGTTGGACGAGGTTGCTTGAACGGCGGACGTGTATGAGGCGCTTCCGTGTGGAAGCACCTCCCATACTTTGTCTGCTGCTGCAGCAAGCCCGGCTAGTGTTTGGTCGCCCGTGGTGGCCAATGTAACCTGGATGACCTGTGGAAGTCTCCTCTCCCACAGGGTCCGGATTAGGTCATCATTGACCGCCGTTGATCCGCCGGCTAGTGCTTTGAGGGCCTGGAGGAACTCCGAAGGTTTCCGGTCTCCAGGCTCTTGCACCGACAGCAGCTGCTCGAGCCTGCGCTTCTCCGAAGTGCCGTACTTCTCGAGCAGGTGCTGTTTTAGTTCCTCATAAGAGGAGGTGGAATAGTCAACGGTGCTAAGCCGCATTGCTGTTACCGCCTCTTCCGGCAATGCGGCCATAACGTTGTAGACCTTTCCACTATCCGCCTTGTAGCCCGCCATCTTGAACATTATTTCGGCCTGGTAAAACCAGGAGGCGGGCTGGTGTGTCCAGAACTTCGGGATGTCGAGTTTCGTCAATTTGACGCCGTCGACTCCCGACGTTCCGGGCTTTGGCTCCTCAGAGGTGTGAGCGTTCTCCGTTTCCATATTCACTTCCTCAGTTCTTGACATTTTGTGAAATTTTGTGAACAGAAAAACGAGTTACTAAAACGTATTGGGATAAATAGAGAGGAGAAAAAAAATAAAGGGGTGAAACAACGACCCGGAAGTAATATACCCAATATATATTTATATATATATATATATATATGTATATGCGAGAATATTTGTATAAAGGTAAATATGTGCAAAAAAAAAAACAAACGAAAATCTAAGCTAGTGGAGGATAATTAACTTCAAGCCAGTAGAATTACACTAACATTTAAATAACAAGTCTAAACTTTGTATACTTGTATATATTAATCGAGCCAAGTAAAATTGGAAAAAAAAATATTTTGTAATTCAAAGTATATATATGTACAAGTTTATACGTGTATCATAAAATAATTAACCACTAAAAGAAGGCAAAATAAAAATCTAAATAAAATTATTAAATCCAAAAAAAATTGTTTATATTATATATATAGTGCAGAATAAATAAAGAAAATCTATTGTATGTATGTGTATATAAAAAAAATATATGTGTATATAAAAAAAATATAAACTTAAACTTAATCCCACACCAATACTAAAATATTTATTAAATTATAATTAATATTAAATGATTATTATTAAAAGAAAAAAAATATAGTAAAAGTTTTAATTTTTAAATATTGTTTTGTTATCTGTTGTTTATGTTGGGATGCTCCCTCGAGGTTCCCGACTTCTTTTGTTGCTTTGGCAGCTGCCCAAAATTGATAATTATTCGTGGTGAATTTATTATTAACGGTAGAATCGCCTTTTTTTGTTTTGCCTTCACTTTTTTTCAACTTTAAATATTGAAAATGCAGCAAAACACAAATTTCGTTTTCTTTGAATCGAAAGCTCCGTTAAACGCTTTGATTTTGTACTTTTGTTTTGTAATTTTTTTTAAGAAGAAAAAAAAATTCCTTGTTTTATGAAAATTCTATGATATATGCAATGTAATCGATTATTTTGGGAATATTTAAATTGTATTAATTTAAAATTTTACTTGTCTATTTTTCCTGAGTTGCATCTGACAACTATTTTGTTTTTAAATCTACGATCACTTCACCGATCGATGTAATTTTTCTTGATTTTTATCCTGTGGTCGTAACCATTACTGCTGTTTTGATATTATTTTTATAATTTTTCACGGTATTACTTGTTATTTGTATTATTTTTTATGCACTACACCTTGTGTCGCGTGTTGCGACGTCGGGGTCACCAATTTAGTTGCCTATTGTGGTATAGGACCGTAAAATAAAAAGAACTAATAACGTTTTGTTATGTGTATGTTTTAATTTTACTTATATTATAATTCACAATATAGATCACACAGTTTATCACTTAATTAGATAATTGGTATTATTAATGTCGCATTTTTATATATATATATATATATTATAAGCCGGTTATAATCACGCGGTGGATTTTTGTCGTAGAGAGACGTAGTCTTGCACGAGACGGAGTGACGTAAGGAAGATGCCGGAAATTGGCTAGATCACTGAACTTTGGAGTTCAGTGATCGAGGGGGTGTTCGGACCGATCGTTTTGATCGTTCCGGAAGTTGTTGTGTGACATTGCGTAAAGTTTAGTAATTTAACTTTACGCGGTCACCACAAAACTATTAAAAAATAATTTAGATACTTGGAAGATAATAATATTTTATAAGAAGTAAATTAGAGATAAAATAAGTATCAATAATCGAATTATAGAACAATGGGCTCTGTAAAAGTATTTTGCGTGATATATTTGCTCCGAGGATTATTCATTAGCTGTATAACCAGCTCTTACAATTACCTTTATAACACATTTTTGCTCTTATTACAGCAGTTTTTATTCTTTATTGCTATATAATGGTTTTATTAAAGAGCGACTTGCAAGATTTTTAATACGCATGCGCATAATTGAGAAACAAATATACTTTCTGCCATAGACTAGACACAATTCTAGAAACAATTTCTTGAATTCTACAAAACATATGTTACATAAGATGGGCTAAAACTCTTGTGTTCTGGTAGTCCATCTACATTAATATTTAGAGAAATGGTTTGTGGATTTATTTCTTCATTCAACAAGTACTTCCTAAAGGCCCAACTATGCATGGCATAAGCGCATATGCCAAGTGCATATGTCAAGTTCGGAACCAGAACTTGTTATGAAGGTGGCTACGGTTGACATAACACGGCATAAAAGCTTTCGTTAAACATTCGTTAAACATAATGAATGCGACTTGGGTCGAACGTGACGTGACAACATTAGGAAAAGCAAGTTATGTTTATTGTTAGAGCAAGTGATTTTTGTTCATGTATGGAGAAATAAAAATATCTACATTTATACATATATATAAATCAAAATTATTTTCACTTTCACAGCGCAGATTTTACATCAACTTTATATCGCTTATGTTATGCATAGGCGGTAATATGTTTTGATTGACATAATGCTGACTTTCGATATTTTTTGACGTTTTTACATATGCGCTTATGCCATGCATAGTTGGGCCTTAAGACAAATCGATAAGCCATGTTGCCAGTAGGAATCATTGTTGCCCATCCTTTAAAACAACGTGTTCTCACTGCAAGTTTTATCATCTGCGGGGCAGTGTTGTAAAATCGGTTCTGTTTTTGTTTCTAAATTTGTTTCAAGCTAGCGTCCATTTTGGGACAATGACAGGAGTTGATCAAGTTTCTGTTTCATTTTCTTTCGCAAATTGCCGCTTCGGTTAACATTTTTCCATTTCAAAATATCCATTATAAAATCTCATTTAATTCACTAAATTGTATACCAATCAAGCTCAAGAAAACAGCAAGAATAAGTCGCTTATAAATACTGTACTATGCACTTGACTGAAAAGCAGAGCGAGAGCTACCCATGAACATATTTATTATTTGTACCAAAATGTGTAATTCCAAAATAGTTGTAAGAGAGTGTTATAGATGCATATTACACTTTTTGGTTGAAGGAGGGTTGTTTAAATGCTAACTTTATTTATTTAATAGAGCTTTAATAAAGTATCTCTATATAATCTTATATACCAGCCTTTAAGCTCAAAAGCAATAATCTTTTATAACGTAGATGTGTAAACCTTTAAATTGATATTATATTCAGCTTTAATACAGAAAACACTTGTTTTATAATTACTTTATAGATTGGTTGTTAAAGCATTTATAAAATAATTATAAATGTAAAAATGAATCCGGATACCTTTAAATTTCATAAATGGTTTCAAGGCAACATTTATGTATATAAAGATTATACAATATTTAATAAACTAGTTTTATAATTTTGTCGTAAAAGTATTCTCACAACCTTATTTGTTAGCTAAATGGCATTTGAGCGCAAAATACAATTAATAAAACATTAATTCAGCCAAGAAGTATTTACACATGCAATTAAAAAACATATATAAAACAATTTAGTTGTAAAGTAATGCATCTGTGCTAGTTGGGCAGGCCGTCAGATTTCAAGGATTTTTATCCAAAGATGTAGAAGTAACTTCCGGTGTGCCCGAGGGAAGTCATCTTGGTCCACTCTTGTTCAATACCTTCATCTCTGATCTGTCTCACAAATTAAAAAATATACCACATCTCTTTTATGCGGACGACCTGAAAATATATAGCGTTATAAGGTCCGACACCGATGTATCATTCCTTCAGACGAAACTTAATGCACTGCAATGCAAGACTGGTGCAACAATAATAAGTTGCAACTTAACACTAGCAAATGCCATGCAATAACCTTCTCCCGGAAAAAAAACGTGCAGCTGCAGCAATATTATCTTGACAACAAGTTATTAAACTATGTTGATCAAATCGTAGACCTAGGTATTGTCCTTGACAATAAGTTAAACTTTAACCTACACTACGATAATATTACTGCCAGAGCTAATAAACTCCTTGGTTTTATAAAAAGAAGGGCTAAGGAATTTGATAACATCTGGGTCACAAAAACACTTTTCTGCTCACTGGTCCGAACAATCCTGGAATACGCATGCCCGGTCTGGGATCTCATATTTCGCGCCAGTAGCAACAGGATTGAATCCATTCAAAAACAATTTCTCCTGTTCGCACTAAGAAAACTATATAACCCCGCTGATTTTCAAAGCCTTCCACACTATACGGACAGGCAGAACCGGATTAACCCCAAGGCAATGAGGCACTGCCTCGGGGCCCCCACCAAATGGAGGCCCCCACCACATTGTCTTGAATTTTTTTTTTGAGAATTATGAAATGAAAAAAAAATCATATTTGCAAAAGAAATTATCTTTCGAAATTTCTAATTGCAAATCATATTCCCGGGCCTCAGCCAAACACCCGATCTCTACTATATCCACCTTCAATGAGCCAAGATCGGCTAAATTCTTTAACAAATATGAGCATCAATAGTGATATTTTACGAGAGTTAGATGTCTCGGATATTATTGAAGAGTTTGCTAGACGAAAATCTCAAAAGGTAAATTTAATAAAAAATATACATATGTAGATTAGCGTTATATAGTTTTATGCTTCACATTTAGATCTCATGTAAAATGTAAAAAATGTACCTGCATTATCCTGCGATTACAGAAAAAATCAAAAACATAAAACTGTTTCAAAACTATTGATAAATGTAAATGTGTTCCGTTATAATAAAAGATCTTGATTATTTTCACCGCAGATTAAAAAGAAAAGTATAAAGGTCGAACGTCGATTTTTCGAAAATCACCGGCGATGAGCAGGCCCCCACCACAATTATGCTTACAGGCCGCCGTTCATGTTCATCCGGCCATGCGGACAGGCTCAAAGTTTTGGATCTTTTACCGCTATCATGTAGGAGAAAAATGCTCATCTCATGCCTTACCTTGGATATGTATTCTAAACGGCGATCTCAAGTTGAAGTACTTGTCGGATAGGATAATATTCAATAATATAGTTCGGCGTACTAGGCATACGAAACTGCCCAAGGAACAAGCCTAATAATAGATGTTGCAGGGTCTTCAATGACCATAGTCCATGCTTTACAAATCCCACTAACAAACTGTCTTATAAAAGAAAATTAATACTAATGATGAAACCCTAAACTCCCTTCATATCTGTTTTAGCTCCATTGTTAAGATAAGTATAGTAAGTAATAAACGTAAGTGTGCCTTGTTTGGCAAATAAATAAATAAAAGATACACTAGCTTTTAGGTGCAGAAGCAAGTGTACCATTCACTAGCAGAATTTCGTTTAAGATACGGAATATTAGCATGGGGAAATGAATCGAAAACACACATGGACAAGATGTGTTTTTGGTGGGTGACGCCCATATTTTAGGACTGCGGGACCCTGATTTTCGTAATCAGCGACCCAAAAAACATATAGGGAACGAGTTTCAAAGCGGGGTGTTACGTTTCGACGTGAACTATTAGGCTGGCCGCACACGTTTTCGTGTACGAATTTGTCTCGTACGAACACGTACGAACAATCCCGACACTCCGCCTACTATGGTACCTTGCACACTAGGTGCGAGCAAGTCGTACGTGTACGTACGTGTACGTGCGTATACTTTCGACGTCCGAAATCAATCCCAGCATGCTCGGATTTTTTATGCATTCGTGCGTTAAAAATTCAATTATGGATGTTGAAAAATTTATTAATTTGGTGTTCGGTCAAAAATGTTTATGGAATCAAAGTGATTCGACGTATCACTTACGTGATCATCAACGCAAGGCCTGGCAAGAAATTTCCGAAGAAATAAAAATACCTGGTAAGTTAATTTATTACGTTTATTTATTTATGACAATGGCAAGTACATCACTGACAAGTTGGTATCACAAACTTTATTTAGACAATATTATTAAAGGTTCTTTCAATTAAATTATGTTTTGAACGCATCTCTTATATCATGAGCTCTGGTTGTGCTTCTATTCTCTCCTTGCAGTCGTAAATCTGCTTCTATTATTATTTTGTGGGCGTGGTGTTTCGATAAGAAAATCAGAAACCCCTTCCTTGTCAATTATTATGTTATGAAGTAAACATATACACTTTATTATGATGTCAGCCCGGTCGGGATTTACCTCAATTGCTTTTAATAACAGTCTCCACTTGCTACTCACAATACCAAAGGCACATTCAACAACTTGCCTTGCATTTGTTAAACGTTTGTTAAATACTTCCTCTTCAGGACCCAAATTTCTTTGGGGATAAGGGCGCATGAGATATGTCTTCAAAGGGTATTCTTCATCGCCAACTAACACATGAGGCAAAGCTATGTCAGTGCCTGGGAACAGTTTTTCCTGGCATGCATTAAGAGCACCATTTTCCAATTGTCTTGACAGATTGAAATGCGAAAAAACTCCACCGTCACTCTCTTTACCATAGGCTCCTACATCTATTGCAATAAATCTATAATTAGCATCCACAACAGCTTGCAATACAATTGAAAAGAAAGACTTGTAGTTACGGAACATACTAACAGAGTGCATCGGCGCTTTTATTCGTATATGTTTGCCGTCGATACTGCCTAAGCAATTAGGAAACCTCCATTTTGTCCAAAAATCATTAGATATACTGGACATATCTTCGCTTGACGGAAACTTCATATGAACTTGAGAAAGATTTTCCCATATAACTTTACAACTATCATGTACAATAACACCAACAGTATTGTCTGAAATCCTAAATGAATATCCAAGTGTTCTGAATGATGATCCAGTTGCTAAATACCTGTAATAATAATACCAATCTTTAATTATTTTTCAGTTGATGAGTTAAAGAAAAAGTGGAGAGGACTACGCGATACTTTCGGCAAAGAACTAAAAAAAGTCAAAAACAAAAAATCTGGCCAAGCAGCTAATATAGAACCAGACTGCAAATGGTCTTATTTTAAGCTTTTGTTATTCCTTCAAGGAACGATGTCTCGAAGAGATCTTCAAGGTAGCGTTCCAAATATATGTGAGACTTCTGAGACTGAAGACAGGTGTGATGAAAGGGCGGATAGTGCAAGCACAAGTTCTGGTTATCACCCTTCACCCCCTCTAGTAAATTTGTGGAACAAAATTATGAACACACCCCAAAGAAAATATTTAAATCTCCATTAAAAAGAAAGCTTAGAAGAAATCCGCCAGATGAATTGGACACAAAACTATTGGAAAATGAACAGGAAAAGTTAAAATTATTTCAACAAACTGCAAATGATCCTGATGCTCAGTTTTTGATGAGCCTTTTACCATTTTTAAAGGATATTCCTAAACAGCGTAAATTAATAGTTCGATCGAAATTGCAGCAAGTTTTTATACAAGAACAGAATGACATATCGCCTGCAGCTCAGTTGGATTATTCTAATGATTCAACCCAGTTCAGTGCTAATTACAGTATTCCACACAATAATGTACCACATACACAGCAATTGTCAGAAAATAATAATCTTAACGAATATGTTATGCAATTTAATCCCAATTTAAAAATTTAGCGTACCTACTTACTTTAATTTGCAATAAACTGGTTTATATAAAAAATAAAGGTTATTTTTCTTCCTTACCTCAAAGTATCCTTACCTAAAATGCTTTAAAATATTCAGTTTTTCTTACAGCATTCATTCGACGCCATTTTCATTTTCAAAAACAGCCGGTGCCAGCCGAGAGAAGTGAAAGACCGACGGCGGCCCGGGCGCATCTTTCTTCTTCATCATATTTTGTGTGCCGGCTGTTTTAGAAGTTAAAAATGGCGCCGAATAAATGCTGTAAGAAAAACTGAATATTTTAAAACATAAATTTTATTAAACAGAGACAATGTTTATCATTTCAATTATTTTTACATCAAAAGTAAATGTCTAATGATGATAAATGTACAAGGATTTTTTTTAATACGCCTCTATTAATATATATCTTCAATTGTATAAACATCAGTGAGAATTTTACTAATTATAACTTCCGGTCAAGTTTTCTATGAGAAAACAAACAAAAAATTACAAACTAATGGCTTTCTTAGAAAGCTTAGAGTGCCCTCTTTAAAATGCTTTTTCCATTTTTATTTTTGCGTACATTTTAGGTAAGGATACTTTGGTTTTTCCCCGAACGCCTCGCTAGAATATTTTAATTCAGTTTTTGGGCGCGCTTAGATTTTTCGAATTTTCTTCTTATTTTTATTAATTTTTTATAATAATAAAACAATTTTTTTAAAATAAGTTATAATATAAATTTTAGTGAAATTTTCTGCTCTTTCACGTGCCGCTATTATTTATTAGTTTTTGGAATTTTTTTTATTTTTCGATATATAAGGTGAATGGGCTTGATGCCTATTCGGAAAACTCAGTGGATGGGTGCAACGCAAGCTTTAGAAAAACAAATGATTTTAGTAACAATTCCAGAATTTTATTAGAAATATACAATTTTTGCGATTCAGTGTTGTTCGTTAAATTCAGTATAACTTTCAAGTATTCTTTCAATTCATGCAATTTCAAAGTTCAATGTTAGATTATCTCAAATTTATTGAAGATTTATGTTTACTATAAATTCACTTTAAAAATTATTGTTATTTCAAATTCATATAAAATTTTTATTTTTTCTCTAAACATAAATTGACGTGGGTTTCGAGTCTAATTCTATTTTTCAATCCGCTTAATTTCGGTGTAATCCGGCTCCTGCTTGGTAGAATTATGCCTTCGTAAAGCTAACCCGTGGTTCGTGTTCCAACTGAAATATTAAGAGTTAGGGTTAAGCTGGGTTTGAGTTTCATATCAGCTCAGGACGACTGATATTGAGTAATAGTAATTTCTATCAGCTCAAGTCGACTGATAGAACCAGGATTTGATATCAGTTTTTAGGTGTTTTCCTAAGGGATTCCTAAATATATATATTGTCGAAATAAATCAAAACTGAATTAACGTTAAACACGACTCTAACAACTTAATACATTTATTGAAAATATCTTACAAAGTTAAATGCGCGCCGCTTGTTATTCCACGTCAAGTCCAAGTGAAATCGATTCTCTATTCCATGGGATAGAGCTTTTTCTAGTCTCTTGTTTGTGTGGAGCGTGTGGCTATGTTTACGCGAAATTGTGCTGAGCCGCTACGGTACCCCCCTTCCAGTGAGGTCTTCTTCTCTGAACCGAACTGGAGGTTTAATAACTCGTGTTCTTGTTGTTTTATGTTGCGGCATTTCTTCTTCGTTCAGTAGATATGCTGGTTTTAAGCGGTCTATTGACACTACAATTTCCTTTCCTTTATAGTTGATCTTGAAGGTCTTACTTCCTCGCTGAGTTACTGGAAACGGTCCTTGGTAAGGTGGAGTGAGTGGAGTCTTGACCTTATCGTCTCTTAAGAAAATATGTGAAGCTGTCTGCAGATCTTTTGGGATAAACACCGGCTTGTTACCATGATTTGTTGTTTCTGTAGGTTTTAGGGACTCGAAATGTGTTTTAAGTTGAATGATGAACTCGTCGCTCAAGTCCTCTTTCGAAATTTGCGTAAAAAACTCGCCAGGAAGCCGTAAAGTTTGACCGTATACCATTTCTGCCATTGATGCTCTCAAGTCTTCTTTAAAAGATGCTCTCATTCCTAACAGTATTGTTGGTAGCCTCGTAGTCCAGTCTGTTTCCTTTAAACCTTTAAGCGTCGATTTTAGTGTTCTATGAAATCGTTCCACCATACCGTTGGCTTGGGGGTGATATGATGTCGTGTGTATATGTTTAGCACCTAATAACTTTACCAGCTGTTTGAATAAATGGCTTTCGAACTGTCGTCCTTGATCTGATGTGATTCTTAAAGGCACTCCAAAACGGCTAATCCATCCAGAATAAAAAGTATATGCCACTGTATCCGCTGTTATATCTGATATTGGAAATGCTTCAACCCACCTGGAGAAACGGGGGGTTCTGTCGCGAGGCTATGGAGGGAAATCCGATCCGTGTTCTATTCATCTCCTAAGTGCATGTTCACACGGGTCGTTGAGGCGCGACAAAGTGAACTAAAAAGCGAACATTTGTTTACACGTTTCGCTTTGTGTCCAGTCGCTTTTATGACAGGTGGAACAAACGGTAATAACGGTATAAATTCATGGCTGCTCCTAAAGTTTTACAAAATAAATTTCTCACGAAAACAAAACTGAAGCCTGAAAATTGTCCTATCACACGTTTGCTTCCACTGCGGGCGAAACGAAATTAAAATGTAACAGTAAGGTGATACAAAATGGAAATAAAACATCAGCTGCTCAGAAAAAGCGAACGTGAGTCGCTTTCAAATCGAGACGCACTTCCTTCCCACCCGAACGCTCCCCGCACCAGTAAATTTCGTGTTGAAAGGTCGCGGCAACCACCCGTGTGAACAGACACTAAGCCCGAGTTTCTAAGGGCCAGTTTTACACCAGCCAACTTTTTCAGAAGATTTTTCTTGGTTGTTTGTCTGCCCGTGTGAAACTGGCCAAGATAATAATAAAGCTATATGGCAACTGTACAATAACAAGCGATAATTAGTTACTGTTTTACTAATGATTTTGAATGGTTAAAACTTATTATAATTATTCAATCAGAAATTAGTTTGAATATATAATACAAAATATTTACTGTTATTATTTGGGGAAATAAAACAATGAACAAGTTATTAATGATTTTATTTAGCTTTACCTCGTATATTTGTTTGGTTCTTGCGAACAACTTTTTTCAACTACTTCTACTAAACCGATTTTTATGAAACTTTGCACACACATTGAGTTAACGTGTCAGTGCAAACTGATAATTTTGTAAAAAATCAAGATGGCGGTTCCAAGATGGCGGACGAATTTTTCATTGTGCTCCAATACCATTGAAAACCGGTATCGGGGGTTTTATGGCCACAAATGACGATTCTGTGGTCAAGATTTCAAAATTAGAAATGGCGGCGCCAATATGGCGGATGAATTTTGCAAAGGTGTTTCACGCCCCGCAAGGAACAGCTCGACCTCTCTGGGATAGGTGAACTTGCACTAACAAGCCACGGGAGAATTCATCTTAAAATAAATTCACGGACATGTAGATTCATAACCAGTCTGGAAGCCTTCGTCCTCACGAAAATAGCATCCGATCAACCGAGTGTTTACATCTCCACCGCAGATTGGCCCATTCCAAAAAACATCCAATTGGCCGATTCTAATTTCAACATATCGCGCGGCATCTTGCTGATTGGGGCTGAATTATTTATCTCACTACTGTCAATCGGACAAATAAAACTAAAGGACTCACTTCCTATACTACAAAACACAGTTCTTGGATGGATTGTCGAAGGGAAGACAACTTCACAAGCTGCAAATTCAGCCTTTTGCGGAATAAGTCATCTCGAGCATGAAGGATTGGAAACAGCTCTAGAAAAATTCTGGGAAATCGAGGAAATTGACAAACCAGAGCGTTGCATCACACCAGCCGAGCAGTATTGCGAAGACCTCTTTAGAGCCACTACCAAGAGGGAATCATCAGGACGATACATAGTTCGCCTCCCATTAAGGCAAGACGCGTCCGCCGTAGGGGAATCTTGGAGAATCGCCTTTCAACGATTCCTGTCATTGGAAAAAAGACTAGAAAAATGCCCGGGATTAAAACAACAATATAGTGAATCCATACATGAATATCACCAACTTAGGCACATGGAACAAATCAAACAGGAAGACCTCAGCCAGCAGCATTACTTCCTACCACAGCACTGCGTCATTCGTCCGGAGAGCAGTACAACCAAGTTACGGGTCGTATTCGACGGCTCGGCAAAAACAACAACGAACTTGTCCTTCAACGACATTCAGCACAAGGGTCTCAGAACTCAGGATAAGCTCTTCGCAATCCTAGTTCGCTTCAGGACGCACAAGTACGTTTTTACAAGCGATATAACCAAGATGTATCGACAGATATGGATTAATCCAAGTGATCAAAATCTACAGCTCATTCTGTGGCGAGATCACCCCGAAGAGGAGTTAAAAATATTCCGACTACGAACAGTAACCTATGGTACCACTGCCGCACCATATTTGGCAACCAGGAGCCTGCAAGAACTAGCAGAGGATGAAGTAGAGCGATATCCTTTGGGCGCAGCAATTACCAGGAAGCATTTTTACATGGATGACGTTATGACAGGGAGTGATTCCCTGGTTAAGGCACTCAATATGCAGACCGAACTCATCGACATAATGAAGGCGGGAGGCTTCTCGCTGCGAAAATGGTGTGCAAACCACCCGGACTTGCTGGCTAGGATCCCAAAAGAAGATCGCGAAAAAGAAATTGATATCAGCGACGTGACAGAAATATCCGTCAAAACCTTAGGTTTAACTTGGTTCCCGAAAGCAGACCAGTTTCTCATAAAAACGAAATGGGAAGGAGTGAAGCGTATCACAAAGCGGAGTGTATTAGCCCACCTTTTCGACCCTCTTGGTTTGGTAAACCCAGTAATAGTTACCGCCAAAATCTTCATGCAGGAGCTATGGGGGCTAAAACTGGACTGGGATGCCGCCCTACCTGCAGAACTTCATACAAGATGGACATATTTTCGACAAAGCCTAGCAAGGCTGAACGACGTCAAGGTTCGCAGGAAAATACTAGCAGACCGGCCAGTAAACATACAGGTGCATGCATTTTCCGATGCGATCAGAAAACGCAGCCGGGCAGATCACCGTGCGCTTAATTTGTGCGAAGTCACGAGTAGCTCCGCGTAAGATAATCACGCTACCACGACTAGAGCTATGCGCAGCAAAACTGATGGCACAATTGGTGGACCGAGTTAGATCAGACTTAAGTATAAAGATTGACAACATTACGTACTGGACAGATTCGCAGATTGTTCTATCTTGGGTACAGGCCGAATCCTCAACTTTCAAAACATTTGTCGCTAACAGAATAGCCACGATTCACAAATTATCCAACGTTCAGCAGTGGAAATATGTGCAAACCAAACTAAATCCAGCCGATCTCGTGTCAAGAGGAACCACACCAGAAGGTCACTCTAGTTCAACTGATCACCATTTCTCTATAAATCCACAGAACTTTTCCCGGCAGAAGCAGTCTCCATAACCAGATTACTCCCTGAAGAAAGGACCAAGAAGACAACATTAATAGCTCATCGCAAAGAATCTATCCTTAAAAATACTGACCACCGGAACTCATTTAGACACTTGCAAAGAGTGACAGCCTATGTAGTACGGTTCTGCCGAAGACTAAAAGTACTGGAACTACATTATCATAAAGATAAGGCAAAAAAGTAACTTTGAACGGGATCCAGGAACTGAGACGCAGTAAACACGTTCCGACAGACAGCCCACTGAGTACTCTTAGCCCGTTTATCGATGATAAAGGGATCATAAAAGTAGGGGGAAGACTACAAAGAGCCAACTTGTCCTACAACAGCAGACACCCAATGGTGTTATCACACAAACATCCCTATACAAAACTGTTACTAACGCAACTTCATATCGAGCACCTTCACGTCGGCCCGCAAGCCCTGCTATTAATCGCCAGGCAACAATTTTGGCCATTAAGAGGAAGGCAGTTAGTTCAAACAATCGTTCATCAATGCATACGATGTTTTAGAGTTCAACCCAAAAGTATGGGCCAAATAATGGGGAATCTACTACCCGAAAGAATACAACCATCAAGGCCGTTTTTGCACACAGGAATTGACTTCTTTGGCCCAATCCACATCCACTACAGGATCCGAAGGAAAACACCAACCAAGGCGTATGTAGGAGTATTCATCTGCTTCGCCACTAAGGCTACACATTTCGAAGTAGTCTCAGACCTAACAACGCCAGCCTTTATCGGAGCGCTGAAGCGGTTTATTGGAAGACGGGGAAACCCTGCCAAGATCTTCAGCGACAATGCCACAAATTTCATGGGTGCAAGGAACGAGCTAAATTTCCTTTCTGATCTTTTTTCGAACACAAAGCATCAAAACGAAGCCTCAGAATATTGTGCCCAGCGAGGGATCGAGTGGCGTCCAATACCGGCACGGTCACCACACATGGGAGGACTATGGGAAGCGGCGGTAAAAGGGGCAAAACATCACCTCAAACGGCTCTTAGCCGGCGCATCTCTGACATTCGAGGAACTGTGTACAGTAATGACACAGGTGGAAGCGATTCTCAATTCAAGACCGCTTACGCCTATATCTAATGACCCGAATGACTTCCAGGCCCTAACAACAGGACATTTTTAACTTCCCAGTAGGAAGTTATTGTAATCGGTCCGAAAATCGGATTCGAAATTTTCAATATATTTACACGTTTCAAGGTCCCAATAGCATTTTAAGCAAAAATTTGAGAAGAAATATGTGTGTGTGTGTGCGTACGTATGTGGTCATTTTTTCCTGCACGATTTCGCGCGAACCGAAAAAGATATCGACTTCGTTCAGGTGCCGTTCGAAGCGTGTTCAAGGAAATATGATCTGAAAATATTTTCATAAAAATTGGTCGAGCCGTTTTTTTGTTTGAACGACTTAAGTGATTTTTGTACCAGTACGATTTCGCGCGAACCAAAAAAGATTTCGACTTCGTTAAGGTGCCGTTCGAAGCATATTAAAGGACATATGATCTGAAAAGATTTTCATAAAAATCGGTCGAACCGTTTTTTTGTTTGAACGACGTAAGTGATTTTTGTACCAGCACGATTTCGCGCGAACCAAAAAGGATACCGACTTCGTTAAGATGCCGTTCAAAGCGTGTTAAAGGAAGTATGATCTGAAAAGATTTTCATAAAAATCGTTCGAGTCGTTTTTTTTGTTTGAACGAATACTGGGAAGTTAATCTTGTGGACCGAAAGGGTCAAAAGCCACATCCCAACTAGTTTAATAGGAGAACCGCTGACTACGATAGCAGATCCCCAAGCCGAAACTGGAAAATGGGAAGGCTTACAGAAGTACACTTAGGAGAAGATAATAAAGCGCGAGTGGTAAGTATTAAAACTGCCACTGGGGAGACTCAAAGAGCGATTCATTGCATCTGCCCACTTCCATTGGAGGAAGAACCAAAATCAGCAACGAACATTGTCCCGACTATCGACAACCTGACCAGGCCAAAGAGGAAACTGCCTCCTCATCCATTAAGAGGTAGATTCCTACCAATAAACTCTAACTGGCACAAGGCTGCAACTGACTCACCAGATATTAACGCCAAAAGCTTAGCCGAAGATCAACAACCACGGCCAAAACAAGCCAAGAACTCGACAGTCGTTAAAGCCATGACCACAGTACTACTGACTTTACTGGTTCTACCTACTCTCGGGCAAACTCAGCAAGTACCCTTTGAAATCTCCGCGTTTGAACCTGAAGTCGGCGCATACTTTGAGCACGTTGGGAGCATCGACATAGTAGCTAGTGACTGGAACCTCATCGTGTACTTAGATACCACAAACTTTTGGCATGAAGCAGAAGAACTAACAGGGTTGGTAGAACGACTAAGAAATCTCTGTCAGCTTGCAGCAGGATACGAGCGCCTATGTAAAACCATTGCGAATGACTTCAATCATGAACTCCTAACCATTCAGCAGCAGAACAGCCTCTTGCGGGGATCGCATTCACGTCAATGACGGTCCCCCTTCGACTTCATTGGAACTGTTGCCAACCGTCTCTTTGGTGTATTAGACCAAGAATACAAAAGTTTTTTGAATGCATTTTTCTCTGAAAGTGACACGCAATAAAACTTTTCCTCCAAATTTCATATCATCAAAACGTATAAATTGGATCAAAAATGTAACTGTGTACAAGAAAAAAGCATTGATTACGATCTTTGTCAAACAAACACAAAATGTAATTGGTACAGGGCATTTTTTTATACACCTGAATCACCTTAACGTAACTGGAAAGAAAAATTTATGAATATTATGATTATTATCATTAATTTTTTTAAATTAATTTATCATTTAATTTCAATGCATTAGGACAATTTTAACTATTATCCAAACATTTCACTGAAAATATCAAATTATTTATTATAATCAACAATTGTTTATTGTAATTTTTTTTAAATAAAAGTAATTACTAAGTTTAATTGTTAATCAGTCGAAACAAGCATGTTATATCACTTGTGGGCAACGCACCAAACGGCACCGTACTTAGGCTTTGTACAAAAGTACAATTTTCATACTTCGGTAAGCTGTAGCTCGAAAACTGTAAGTCGAAAGAAAAAAATGTTTGAATAAATGTTGTTTGTATTTTGAAGAGGAACAATTTTTCCATTTAAATTATAACGGAAAAAAATGTTTTTTGTGTGAAAAAGCGAAAAAACACTTTTTTTGATACTTTAACGCCACCTACTTTTTGCATTTCAAGTTGTACAGAATTGTCTCAATGACATTAATTGTAGACGGCAATGTCCTCTACATTTTTTGTTTAAAAACGTTTTTTCTAAAGTGCACTGATTCAGAGAAAAACGCCTTCAAAAAACTTTTTGAGTTTTCCAAAAACCTGCAAAGAGTGGGAGGTCACAAATTTGGATTTAAGCTTCTTTCATGACCCCCCAACGATGTATGAAAAAAAATTCGGCGATGTAATCTTTTCCAAAAACAGCAATTTTTCACGACAGATTGACTGTACTATTTGGTAAATCTTGCAGCAAAATATTTGTCGGCAGTAGTGTGTATTCAGAGCGTTTTTCCCAGAAGCTGGGATTGCCTACGAGAAGAAAAGGAGTAAACTACTGCCTGACAATGCAGAAAAAATAGTGTTTCTGCATCATAATCTACCACTTCTAAATTTTAATTACGATAATTCAAGTGCATAGACGTCCATTAGTTTTTTTGTTATTTTTTGTAATTAAGTTGATTATAAGAAAAATATATTGGCCTCGATTTGCGAATCCGGCGATTGGTGAATTCACGATTACATACACACGGCGGATTAGGGAATCGCAAAGAGTCAAATCCGCACTAACTTCCGATCCACCGGATTCGGCAATCGAGGCCAATATTAAAAAATAAATCAATATTTTCATTTTACCAATTATCTGATTACAACAAAGCATATTACTTAAGTATTCGGTATTCGGCCGAATAGTATCTAGATATTCGGTATTCGGCCGAATAGGACAAAAGCAGCCGAATAGGCCGAATACCGAATAATAGCCGAATATTCGTTGCAAGTCTAATAAACACCTCATAAAAATCCACCAAGAAATCCAAGAAAAAACCGTCCTTTACTCCCGATCCGTGGTCAACACCAGCATCGAGACCTCGTTCACTCCTCCAATTAACTTTACAACCCTGGCAGTAAAATTGGCGACTCTACGCCCTGATGCAATTCCCAAGTTAGCCAGCAGAAATCACAGTGAATTGTTCGCCAACTGGACAAAACAAATTGACGAATTTAAGGCAAACACTATTCTCCCGCATAGCTTGTCCAAGCACGACGCCCACCAATATGCAGTAGGATACTCCAGTCTAATTCTTCTTAGCATCGGAGCGTTGATTTGTGTATCTGAGACGCAGAACATCATCCCCGTTTCCGAAGCCAGCACCACGCACCACACGTAGACCGAAAAACGATCCTGCCTTTAGCTGCTGACAGAAACAGGCGCAAACGCCGTGCGGGCAATGACAGAGAGAATAGAAGTAGTGTATTCAAATGCGCACTAACGAAATGCTGATTTACGCTACGCACACACCGCGCAAGTTGCTTTACTTTCTACTCTTTGCGCGTTGCCGCCGCGTAGTGTCAAGAGATGTTTGTGTTTTGAATCGTGTTTTGATGGTGGTGGGCGTATGTTTGGAGTCGTGTGTTGGTGTTGGGTGGATTTTATATTTAATGAAAATCATTATTTTTCCAAATTATGGTAATTAAATTAGCACCTAAAACAAAGACAAGTCCTGTAGGATAGAAAAATTTTATGTAAATCATTCAGGTTTTTCAATTTTTTTCCTATCACGTCCATTTGTCACTTTGATTTCGTTGTTGTGTTCAAAGTCGGAGCCCGTCGCCGACACCGCAACATCATGTCAGTGAAAAGTCGCCACATACCGCGAAGCCAATGTCCGCACCGCCTTTGCGCCTGTTTCTGTCAGTAGCTTTTGAGCTTCAAGCGTAATTTCCGGCACGCGCATTCAACCTGCATCGGTGGACATCCGCTCGTGTAAACTTTTGCCATTATCAGCAATTAATTAATTACCTGTAGAAATGCTTTCACATTGATTCTCAAGAATTGATTCTTGGCCAGTTCAAGGTTCAATTCTTGAGCTTTGATGTGTAAGCATATTTTGTAGAATATAAAAGAGCAATGTAAATAAATCAATAGTCAGTCATTAAGTCTAGTCTTCCACATAAAAAAAAATAGTAACAAACATAAGCCTTTTTTCTTCGTTACTCAGTGTAAGGCTGCACTGAGAAAAACTTTTCTCCAAGTTTGTTTTCGGTTTTTACAAAGGATTAACAATTAGATAAAGGAATCTAATTTTCGATTTCATTAAAATCACAAATCGATTCTGAAGTCGATTTTAAATTTTGAAAATCGTCCATCGCTAAAATAAAGCAGAGAAAATTGACGGAATGTTCACTGAAGCTGTATGGTTGAGGTCCACCATCTTTTCAGACGTCGAAGGAAATTTTAGTACAAAATATAGTTGGCTGCGATAGACCTATATTGAAATCATTACCACACCACTACCTTTCTGGTATGATCCTTCCGCAAAGAAGGAATCCTGAAATATTGTCTAAATATGAAGAGAAATAAACCTATTAAATTGTTAAGAAAAAGTGAAATGTTAGGTTACGGCAAGCCGGACAGCTCCAAAGGATTTGATTTATCCCTTATTGTTCAAGGTTTGAAACCTTAAATTCCTCTCCCCTCATCGCTGTCAAACTACATTTTCAAAATGAGGCCGGCTCCACACGTTGGCACCAAGGTTAGCCCCAATGCTACTTGTCCAACGTGTGGATCGTGAAATTTGCATTGGCGTGAGCATTGGGGATTGGCCGTCGCGTGTAGGAATCTGCGCCAACGTTCGCTGGTACCCGCGTTTGGACCAACGTGTGGAGCCGGTGTGAACCGAATACACGCCAAAAATACTATGCCTCATTTTAGACGATGAAACATGAAACAAACACACGGTATACAGAAACAAGGTAATGTAAAAGACTGAATATCGTTTTAGTGCGAAGTCAAGCCTGAAATACATTAAGAGGCAGTGCGTCGCGTCGCTGTTCGCCGCAGTGGTTCATTAAAGTATGAACGTCAACGCACATTGAAAGCGCTGCGCGTTTTTTTGACAATTTGATTATTCATGTATTAAAAGGCAAATAGTTAATTCAAATAAATATGTTGAGACGAAACTAGGTTAAAAGAAGATTTCTTGTGCTGGCGCGGCGGCATGTGTTATGCGTAATAACGCAATTTTGCTGAAAAAACGATTTGGTGAAAAATCTTTTAACGATTTTATCGTCCGTTAGACCCCACACAACTGTCAAGAGAAGCAGTGTTTTAGAAATTAGCCTAAGTCAAAGCAGTGCGTCGCGGCGCGGTGCGTCGCAGTGTCATTAATGTGAGTTTCCACATTCTGTAACTATAAATCTAAATTTTACTGCGACGCGACGCGACGCACTGCCTCTTAATGTATTTTAGGCTTCACTCGACGACCTCTTCCCATATAAAAGCGAAATTGTTGTTTTTTCTGCATTAGTGCTGACCTCACTCGGAGCAAACGTGTTCCCCTAAGCCCTCTCTCACCTCTCCCCTTTAAACCGAGCAAGCTTGCAGGAAACTTTTTGTTTCGTGTTTCATCGTGTAAAATGAGCCTATTTATTCTACCTTCATAGATTCTTCCATTTAGTTATGGAACAGTTACCTGCCGATATACAGAATGTGGGGTCATTAAGTGTGTTCAGGAAGCGCTTCTTTAGCTACTTGACTAGTCAATAATATTCCTTCAACTAATTTCTTTGCGCTTATCTTATTTCTTAGTTTTTAATTTTCGCTGGTCTTATTTTCTTTTTAATTATTCCTTTTTTCACATTTTATTTATTATTAAAATATTCTAATTATGTACATTTCACATTTTTTTTAATTTGCCATATTGAAATTTTTAACTACCATAGTAGGCTCTTAGCGGGTATAATACATTGTAGTCTTCCAAATAGCTCTTTTTGAGCTGAATATATGTAAGTTACTATATACAAAAGGGCAAATAATTATGAAATATAAAGAAAGCTATTTGGCTTGTGGCAGCAGCTTTAACGTTGCCATCTAAAATAAGAAGAAGACTAGAGAGTAAAAAGAAGTCTCGTGAATATCATAATCTTACGACACGGTAACTATCTCTGAGAAATAAGTCGCGAACTCTTTTAAGTTTTGTTATAAGAAAATATTGTTTCGAGTAAAGGATAACCTAGCAGCTGACTGTTTGTCAAGAGTAGATGCCATCCATGTACCTCAAACGTTAAACAGAAGAGCTGCGAAAATTGTTAAATTATCGAAATACGTCAGTGCAACTTAAGCGATGTATTATTCCTAACAACAAGTTTGACATCTATTGTGACCACAACAACGGAACCATACGGCCATATGTAACTGCAGAGTTCAGGAAAAAGGTTTTAGACGCACTACACAATCTCTCTCACCCCGGGATGAGAGCAACACGTAAGTTAGTCGCAGACCGCTACGTCTGGCCCAACATGAACAAGGACATTACCAATTACGTCAGAACATGTTTAGTGTGCCAACACGGGAAGATACATAGACACACGAAAAGTCCTCTGGCACCATTTCATCTACCTTGTAGTAGTTTTGAACACGTCCATATGGACCTTATTGGACCTTTACCGCCATCACGGAACTCAACGTATTGTTTGACGATTGTGGACAGATTTTCACGATGGGTAGAAGCCTTGCCACTAGAAGATATAACAGCAGAGACGATAGCCTACAACTTTTATTCTGGGTGGATATGCCGTTTCGGGGTTCCAGCAAGGATCACAACGGACCAGGGCAGACAATTTGAAAGCTCTTTATTCTCACAACTGAAAAGATTCCTGGGGGCCAAGCACATTCACACAACAGCATACCACCCTCAGGCTAATGGGATGGTGGAGCGGTTTCACCGGACGCTAAAGGCCACTTTAAAAGGAGTAGATGACATCCACTGGACGACCAAACTACCCACAGTTCTACTGGGAATTCGGTCCTCATTCAAGGAGGAGCTCAATGCGTCAATAGCTGAGATGGTCTATGGTCAAGCTCTACGTTTGCCGGGAGAGTTTTTCGAAGACTCATGGAAGGAAGATGCAAACGAGAAGGAATTTGTATCGCGGTTAAAAACACATTTCGAAACAGTAAAACCTATAGCAGCAACTTGCCATAACAGCTCAAGTTATTTCATACCGAAGACCTCCGATTATTAACACATGTGTTCGTCCGAGTAGACAAAGTAAAAAGCCCCTTAACTCCACCTTACGAAGGACCGTACGAGGTACTTCAAAGAGGCAACAAAACGTTTAGAATCTTCTGCAAACGGAAGGAAAAAATCGTCTCGATAGACCGTGTGAAGCCGGCATACACGATGGAAACCACGTCGCCACAGAGATCGCCAACCAGGGAATCCCAGGTGGAGAAAACAACGAAGACAAGAACAATTCGACCACGGTATACAGAAACAAGGTAATGTAACAGAGACTGACAGCTTCGAATATCGTAGAAATTCCGTGCCGAGTGACGTCAGCACTAATGTAGAAACAACAACACAACTCCGATTTTATATGGGAAGAGCGTGCCAAGTGACGTCAGCACTCAAATGACATTTCTCCATTACATTACCTTGTTTCTGTATACCGTGCAATTCGACCGCCTGTCAGGTTTCGAGAGTAACCAGCGCTCTGGAAGGGGGTATTGTGGCAGCAGCTTTAACGTTGCCATCTAAAATAAGAAGAAGACTAGAGAGTAAAAAGAAGTCTCGTGAATTTCACAATCTTACGACACGGTAACTATCTCTGAGAAATAAAGGCCCAACTATGCATGGCATAAGCGCATATGCCAAGTGCATATGTCAAGTTCGGAACCAGAACTTGTTATGAAGGTGGCTACGGTTGACATAACACGGCATAAAAGCTTTCGTTAAACATTCGTTAAACATAATGAATGCGACATGACAACATTAGGAAAAGCAAAGTTATGTTTATTGCTGTTTATTGTTAGAGCAAGTGATTTTTGTTCATGTATGGAGAAATAAAAATATCTACATTTATATATATATATAAATCAAAATTAATTTTCACTTTCACAGCGCAGATTTTACATCAAGTTTATGTCGCTTATGTTATGCATAGGCGGTAATATATTTTGATTGACATAATGCTGACTTTCGATATTTTTTGACGTTTTGACATATGCGCTTATGCCATGCATAGTTGGGCCTTAAGTCGCGAACTCTTTTAAGTTTTATTATAAGAAAATATTGTTTCGAGTAAAGGATAATAAAGTTTATTTCATTTGTTATAAAACATTGTATTTATTGTGCATTTGATTTGCACGCACATCCATAGGCTCTTGTATAACAGACTTGTACAGTACTGACTGTATAACTCAGAACGGACAAAGATTTGGAATAGGGTTTTCCAAAAACAGTGGTTTTCAAAAAACCGCTGTTACTGTTTTTAAGTTTCAAAATAACAGCTGATAACAGCTGTTTTTATTGTTTTTCGAGTTTTCTCTAATTTTACAATTAATAAATAGTTTTTTTTATATAAATCATTTTATTACACATTTTCACTTCTTGTAATAGTATTTCATAAACACAAGCGCCTGAAGTGATTTGTCTGAAAGACGCGATGTTATTTTGGTGCAAAAATTAGTGCATACCGAAAATACGGTTTGGTTTGATACAAAGAATTGCATTATATAATTTTCGCAGATTTTCTGTGGGTTGACCAGTATATTGAAAAAGTGTAAATTCCGAACCCCTTGAAATCTGATCCTCTGAATGGGTGGTGCTACACGGAGACTCGAGAAGCCGTCCGAAATCAGATTTGAGTCTCGTTATTTAATGCTACGCGAGGCTGTCTTCGGCTTAGAATAATTCTTTACCCTACATGAAAGCTTTGATTGTGTGTGTATACCGCGGTCATTGTTTACATCTGAAGGGAGAAGAGAAAGAAATGTGGGTATGAGTTAGTTTTCACCCCGGAAATTTTTGGGTGAAAATTCTTTCGTTCGAGTTTCGTCATGTGCGTCCTTCTTTCTCTCCACTCCTTCGTTTCTTTCCTATAAAACCGGGTTTTTCGTACTTCTTGAGTGTAGCACCCACAATTGTACTGACGATTCATATTTTTGAAGCACCATGTCCAATTCATCTTGTAACGAAAAAGCAGGCAGCGCCATCTACCGCAAATTCCAGTTATTAATTTTTGTAGTATATAGTGCCTGTTCACACAGGTCGCTTTGAGGCGCGACAAAGCGAACGAAAAAGCGAATATTTGTTTACACGTTTCGCTTTATGTCCAGTCGTTTTTATGACAGGTGGAACATACGGTACGGGAACAAAGTTTGTGATTTTCATAAAAGTGACATAAATTTTTATAAACTGTGATTACCTGAATATAATTAATTTTAGTAAAAAATCTGTGCAACAAAACTGAAGCCTGAAAATTGTCCTATCGCACGTTTGCTCCCAATATGGGTGAAACGAAAATAAAATGGAACAGTAAGGTGATACAAAATGAAATTGAAACAGTCAGCTGGTCAGAAAAGCGAACGTGAGTCGTTTTCAAATCGAGACGCACTTCCTTCCCACCCGAACGCTCCCCGCACCTGTAAATTTCGTGTTGAAAAGTCGCGGTGACCACCCGTGTGAACAGGCACATAGCACACACTTTTGTACAAGAGTTCTCTAAATTTTAGACGAAATTTTGAATTCTGTAACACATTTCTGGTCTAAGTTGGAGTTCGATTTCATTCACATATAAGGTGTCTTGTGAGAAAGGTTGGAAATTTGGAAAAATGTAAGTCTAAACAATTTTTAAAGTTCAAATTTTTATTGATTTTATGGAAAATCACCCGGAATTAGTAAAAAATCGTTTAAATACAAGCGAAGGAAAAACCCTGTCGAAGGAGTATTTGTCTTCAGCAAAAAGAAGCAAAGAAGAAATATTAACAACCTTAAAAAATTTAAATAATATATATAAGGACATCTCTAAATTTAATAAAAATTATAAAACCAAAAACTACATTTATTAGAAATAAAAAAAAGTATTTAGAATTATTCGAAAGTGAAAATACGCATACGTAATATAAATGTTTTTTTTAATTCTAAAGAAAAATACTATATTTTGGGTTAAACATTTTAAATGTAAATAGTTTAAATTAAAATTGTAGTTAAAGGGGATCATAAATTTCAAATACTTTACTTTTGATGTGATACTTTTACTTTTTGATGTGAAAACGTACTATCATTTCTAAAAATCTAGTACATCACTCTAATGCCAGGTTTACATTTGCAAGTACTTTCACGAAAGTCGCTTTCATGTGCCTCTACTTGCACGAAATACAAGTGTTTACATGGCGTAAGTGAAGACGAAAGTTCTACTTTCGTGTCAAAAACGCCTTACTTTCGCGAAAGTACTTGCAAATGTAAACCAGGCATAAATCGCTTACGGAATACCAACCCACTCTAAGTTAGAAAACTTGTGTGATTTAGGAAAGCTCTAAATTCCAAATTCTAAATCGTTACGGAATCCCACTGCTGGAATAAAAAGATTTTCTTCTATCAAAGATTGAAACCTCACGTTTAATTGTACATATAATATGTTTCACTCATATCATAAAAAATTTTATAGTTTCCTCGAAAAAAATGTTGTTCTGACCACTCAGCGCTATATGACACGTTTACTTGATGGAAAACTGATGTTATTTTTCCAAAGATCAAAAGAACGATTCTTGTCTTGTGACTTAGTAACTCTTACGGCATGAAAATTCTTGAAAAGAGCTCGTTGTCCTTCTCATATACGAGGGTCGTCTCAAAACTAAGTTCCACAATTTTTTTAAATCCGTATGGTTGGCGAGAGAAGTCTGGGAGTCGAAGGGAATTGCGCGTGCGTCGATCGATCCGGCAGTCAGGTTTCAGCTACTACGGAGACTCCAGTCGCTCCAACCGCCAAAACACCAAATAAAGCGAAAGTTGTGGAATCCGCGGGGAAAATAGCAGACGTTCTTTAGGGATTCCGGGGGGGTGTTGTTGATCAATTACATGCCCGTGGACCACGATCACAGCTACACACTATTGTGAGGTATTGCAACAACTCAGAAAGGCGATCCAAAACAAAAGGAGAGGAAGTTAACAAAAAAAACTGTTTCGCAACCCCAGTTAAAATAAGGTTCCGGGGTCTCTGGTTGAGAGGATAGATTGCCTGCAAAAATTAGTGTAGTTTTTGATGGAGTGATTGTGGGATCCTTGAGGCTTCGCAATAATTTCATGACATCCTCGTTCATTAGGCCATCCACACGTATTTTTAAATTTTGCATGAACTTATTACTAATGTCTCTGCTATTGTCAGAAAGTTTCTTGAACATGAATTGTAAAAAGTTTTCTGCGCTCACCAACCTTGCGTCCTCACGACCAAGATTCGCAGCAGCTAGTTTTACGGGCTCCGTTGCCTTGACAAGTATGTTTAGAGCAGAATATTCCAATGTCATATTCCACGCCTTAAATTCTTTTAATATCTCGCGAATTGCTGTCTCCGGCTTGGCCAGTGGTGATGGAATGGAGGACAATGACATTTGACGCCATTTGCAAAAATTATAGTATCTTCACGTTACGACATTACTTTTGCCCCACCTTGAATAATAGCTACTCTGGAAGGAAAAAACTCAATATATTAAAAGATCATTAATCGGTATGTTTTCATACGGTATTGTCGTCCTTGTGGCGACCACCTTTTGACAACCAATGCCACATTTAGAGAATCTTTAGTTGTAGCTGACTTCAGGAGAAAAAAAAGATGCGAGCGAAATAAATGGGGGAATCCCCGGATAAAATAATAAACGTTAGTTGGTCAGACATTTTTGTCATTGTCGTTCAATCTCTACCGTGGTAAAGACCTTTCGGTATTATTCCAAAACGCGACGGATTCCGCGATAACCTTACTGTTATTAATGTAGACACGAAAATACGGGCTATTATATTAATAAATAAAAGATTTGTAAGTTTGAATAAAATAGTTTTATTTATAGTTATTCGGATTTGTTAGTGTAGTAGTACAACACTAAATCCTCATATTACTTTGGCTGCTTTTACATGAGCGGACACCGAACAGACGAAACTTAACTGTTAAGAAAGTCCGATGGAATGTCGCATGGGTTGCGAACTGCAACGAACGAACTATATGAAAACATAATGTCAAAATGTTCGTTCAAAAGTCCGTTGAGAGTGCCCATTAAATTCGTCCGCTCTCGCCATCGTCCTCTCTCACCCTTTTCAATCTTAACCAAATTCATTCGTTCCTTTTGTTTATTCGGTCGGTGTCCGGCTGTGTAAAAGAGCACTTTGTAAAAAAGCAAAGCAGTTTATATTAGTGTTGGTTACATATTTCTTTTATTTTTATATTACGCCAAAATTTTGAAACTAAATTTGGAAAACAGTAAAAACAGTTAAGAAAAAGGCAGGCTTTTTTCGCACCCGTACGGGTGCACGGGCACGGGTCCACGGGCACGGGTGCACGGGCACGGGTGCACGGGCACGGGTGCACGGGCACGGGTCCACGGGCACGGGTCCACGGGCACGGGTACACGGGCACGGGTACACGGGCACGGGTACACGGGTACGGGTCCTGTTTGCTCCGCAGGAGCACGGATTTTGATTGCTCCGCAGGTGCACGGGTACACGGGTATGGGTCCTGTTTGCTCCGCATGAGCACGGATTTTGATTGCTCAGCAGGTGCACGGGTACACGGGTATGGGTCCTGTTTGCTCCGCAGGAGCACGGATTTTGATTGCTCAGCAGGTGCACGGGTACACGGGTACGGGTCCTGTTTGCTCCGCAGGAGCACGGATTTTGATTGCTCCGCAGGTGCACGGATACACGGGTACCGGTCCTGCTTGCTCCGCAGGAGCACGGATACACGGCTCCACGGGCTCCGCAGGTGCACGGGTCCACGGGCACGGGTCCCAATTGGATGCTCCGCAGGCGCACGGGTCCCAATTGGTTTATTCCGCACCTGCACGGGTACACGGGCACGGGTCCCAATTGGATTGCTCCGCACGGGCACGGGTACAGGGTCCCGTACTTTGACACGGGCTCACGGGCACGGGTACTTTAACACGGGCTCCACGGGCACGGGTACTTTAACACGGGCTCCACATTTAGACACAGAAAACACAATTGTGTCTAACAGCGTGTTCCATCACCGTCGTGTTTAAATATATTTCACGCGGCGGTGCAGATTTTTGTCGTTGATGGAACACCCTGTTAGACACAATTGTGTTTTCTGTGTCTAAATGTGGAGCCCGTGTTAAAGTACCCATGCCCGTGGAGCCCGTGTTAAAGTACCCGTGCCCGTGAGCCCGTGTCAAAGTACGGGACCCTGTACCCGTGCCCGTGCGGAGCAATCCAATTGGGACCCGTGCCCGTGTACCCGTGCAGGTGCGGAATAAACCAATTGGAACCCGTGCGCCTGCGGAGCATCCAATTGGGACCCGTGCCCGTGGACCCGTGGACCCGTGCACCTGCGGAGCCCGTGGAGCCGTGTATCCGTGCTCCTGCGGAGCAAGCAGGACCGGTACCCGTGTATCCGTGCACCTGCGGAGCAATCAAAATCCGTGCTCCTGCGGAGCAAACAGGACCCGTACCCGTGTACCGGTGCACCTGCTGAGCAATCAAAATCCGTGCTCCTGCGGAGCAAACAGGACCCATACCCGTGTACCCGTGCACCTGCTGAGCAATCAAAATCCGTGCTCATGCGGAGCAAACAGGACCCATACCCGTGTACCCGTGCACCTGCGGAGCCCGTGGAGCCGTGTATCCGTGCTCCTGCGGAGCAAGCAGGACCGGTACCCGTGTATCCGTGCACCTGCGGAGCAATCAAAATCCGTGCTCCTGCGGAGCAAACAGGACCCGTACCCGTGTACCCGTGCACCTGCTGAGCAATCAAAATCCGTGCTCCTGCGGAGCAAACAGGACCCATACCCGTGTACCCGTGCACCTGCTGAGCAATCAAAATCCGTGCTCATGCGGAGCAAACAGGACCCATACCCGTGCACCCGTGCACCTGCGGAGCAATCAAAATCCGTGCTCCTGCGGAGCAAACAGGACCCGTACCCGTGCACCCGTACACCTGCTGAGCAATCAAAATCCGTGCTCCTGCGGAGCAAACAGGACCCATACCCGTGTACCCGTGCACCTGCTGAATTTCAATCTTTTTCCAAATTCAACTTTAATCTAGGGGTAGTTTTACTCCCTCAAGGGTTGATAATCAGTGTTGCCAACTCTCTCATCGGGAAACCACTAGATTCGAATTTTAAAACCACCAGAAAACCACTAAAATATTTTTCTTCTAGCCAAAAGTCACTAGATATTCCGCTAAATGCAAATTTCTTCAAACTTAACGTTCAAACAGGAAATAATCAAATTAATTCAACAAAATAATAATGTCTTTAATAATAATGCTCTAAAATAATAGTATTTTAATAACAAAAACAGCATAATTTCTATCGAATTTCTTAAAAATATGGGGTTGATTCATCTTCCGAAGAACTATCAAAAACGCTGCTGAATTCACTTTGAGAGGAATAAACTTCTTTCGTGCCAATCTGCTGTAAGACTTTGATAGGAATATCATAATCATTACAACATTTGCTTCCCCGTGTCAGACCTGCTCGTACAGTGAAAATTGACTTTAAAAGTTCCAACTTCATTTTATTGCGTTGCTTATTCTTAACAATATTCATGCTGCTAAAGAGCCTTTCAACAACGGCATTCGAATGTGGCAAAATAAGTAACGACATAGCAAAAGCGGCCAATTCTTCAAACCGAGATACTCCTGAAGCGTCTTTAAACTGTCGAACTTCATACCAAAATTTGTTTGAATTTTTTGTTTCAATCCATTTAAGAAGATGGATTTGACGCCACTGTTCGTCAACTTTGGCAATAAATTCTGGGGTTTTTTTCAAGTCTATCATTATGTCTGTGTAATAGCTGCCTTGTTATGATTGAGTGCATGTTCAACATTAATATAGCTGATGTTTTTCATAACACTTAAATTCTCTGGCAGTCTATTTTTCAACTCTTCAATTAGATTGATAATGAATTGAATACATCTTTTACGGATAGATTCCTCGTCTTTTTCTGAGAGCCCCTGTTTTAACAACTTTTTCATTACCAACTCAAATCTGTATCCCAAATTACAAGTTCTATCTACGAAGTCTTTCAAATTCTGGGTAAAAATATTTACTCTCTGTGTAGATGATGTTATTTTATTTACGAATATAGCTATTAAATTTTCTAACTCCTCACTTAATTTGGTGTGATCGGCGTCTTTAGACTCGAATAATTTATTGACTATTTATGTCGGTCAGTATCGGATAAAGAAAGGCGATGAATGCATAATTGATTTCATCTGAATACATTCCATGCAATATTTCTGCAGTGTAACACCTGTCGTTTACTTTGGGTATACCGAAATGCGTTTTCAATTCTAACCATTGCACGTATATGCGAGATACTGCCGATTCTATTGACAACCATCTTGTTTGGGATGACTGCACAATTTTTAGCGGATTTTTCCCATCATTAATGGACTTGTAAAGATCTTTGTACGTAGCTTGTCTTGAAGAAGACCGACAGAACCAATCGTAGGTCTCTTTAATTATAAATTCCAGATTTCTGGGTAAAAATTGTTTCGCAGCTGCAGAAACTGCTAGTTGCGGATAATGGCACAAACATCGCACTAAAATTAAGTGGGGAACCTCTTCTTTTAGTTTGGCAAAGACCCCATTATTTACGCCTGTCATAACGGCTGCATTATCTGTCCCAATTCCCATCAAATTTGGCAAGGATAAATCAAACTGATCGTGTTTTTTTTATAGCAGAAACAATACCATCAGCATTGCACTCAGACAATTCAGCAAGATCTAAAAACGTAGATACAATCTTTTGATGGAGGTTACTGTAATAAATAACTATTACACCCAGATATTTCTGCACAGAAATATCGGTGGATTCGTCTATCAAGAAACTGTATGGTTGATTTTTTAAATCTTCTTTCAGTTCCTCCAAAAAATGTGGTGCTAATACATTTTTTATTATGCAAGCACATTTAGTCCGGTGCAGTTTTATTTTATCTTGATCCTTATGACTATCATGGCCGTAGCCACGGGGGCGCGAAAGGGCGCGCAGCGCCCCTTACGGTAAGGACTTTTAATTGGAATGAGAAAAGAATTATTTTGTCAAACCGTAAGGATTTCTCATCTTTTTTAAATTTGGATTTAAATTTTCTTCCGAAATAAATATTTCTTCTACGTCAAGAGTTTATTTGTGGCTTAGCATTATTTTGTCAAATTCAAATATCATGAGAGTATGATTTGTAAGGTGAACGTTATTACGTGACAGTACATGAAAACAAGTGGTCGCGCGTATTGTTTACTCGAGTGAAGTCTTTCGAAATATTCTCATCACATCAAGGCAACTGTTTTCATTGCTCAAATCAAAGGATTAATTTGATTTAATAAATATTCTCAAATTGACCTGAATTGTACTCATTATTTTCGTTCTCACCTTCAGAAAATGTTTAGTATAAAACCAGCCTCAAGGTAATAAAAACACTATATATTTGCATCTTTTATTTTTCCGAACTGTTATTATTTCGGGCGCCAATAATTGTGCGATGAGCGCCCTTAGATATTCGGAGCTGGCTACGGCCTTGATGACTATGGTTAATAACCTCTCCTAAATGATCAATGGTACGTACACTAGTATGTGCTGCCGTGAATAATGCAAGCCTTGCTTCTTCTTTTTTTGCAATGATGTGGTCACCAGCACGACTGGTTTAAAAGGTACCCTTGGTTGCGCAGTGACAACCTAAAAATATTAACGACATATTTTATAGCCGATTATAATCTACTGCAAAACAATGATGCAAGTTACACTTTCCATCATTTCGTTTATGACCCCCATACACAAACCGATTTTTTAGGCAAGGGGTCGCAGGGAAGTATATGTCATGCATGTAATTTGCACCCATCGCTGAGACCCCTTGCCTAAAAAATCGGTTTGTGTATGGGGGTAATAAACGAAATGATGGGAAGTCTAACTTGCATCAATAACACTAAATCACTAATTATAAGCTAGCCCAAAGCTAATCTTACTAAGAATACTTTAAAAATAACTAATGAAAATAAAGTATCCCATACCTGTGTATTTTGCACATGTTTTTTTGTTAATCCATGGCTTCTTAAATCTCTATAATGATTCCTCAAAATAACACTACAGAATTTGCATTTAGCTACTTGACCAGCGGAGCTATCAACAACCTGTAGCCAATCTTTTAGCACTAAGTCTTGAAGCCAAACATCTCGAAACTTCTGGGTATATTGTGATTTTCGCATATTTCGATACAATGTATTTAAGAGTTTCACAATTAAATTTCTTCTTATTCTCGACTAATAAAATATAAGCATTAAGTATTTATGAATTTCAATAACTTTTAGAAATTAATTAATCTTCACGTTAGATCGAAACAACGTAGTATATAATTTGTTTATAAAACCATTCTTACCTGATATTATTTAAATTATGAGAGTAATCCCTTACTGGATAATCCCTGTAACAATAAAACGTTCCGTCCGAGACAAGTCGGTTGATAGATAGAAAATAGAAGGAATGTGGCACGATAGTGGTCTTTGCAACCGAATTTTACAAATAGAAATGAAATAGTATCAAAAATAGCAGCTTACATAGCTAGCATTGACACTAACACCATTGCGTTTAATGCTATATTGCAAATATATACGCCTGTTGGAACCTTCATTTTAAGATGTTCTCTTTTCGTAAGTTTAAAGCGGTAGAACTAGAGTATCTTAAATATGATATAGTATGATGGCTGCGATTGTAAATCCATACTTTTCTCTTAGCCCCATGGCACGCTAGTCTAATGTAATTCAATTCGAACTGCCGATATTGTCAGTTGGTAGGTCAAGGGAGGGGTCAGGGTGAAGCATGCGCGAAAAGAGAATCGTTTCTATTTTTCAGTCAATTCCATGAAAATGTTTATGCATATGTGACTGTCAAATCCAAGTAAGTTCATGCATCGAGCCGTGCCTTACCCCGGGTCTCCACTGGAAATAAAGTATTGCATGCAATTTCGAATTGCAATGAAATTGCTCGTCGAGATACCCATATTGCAATTGCATGCAATATTTCAGAGATAATATGGGCATCTCGACGAGCAATTTCATTGCAATTCGAAATTGCATGCAATACTTTATTTCCAGTGGAACCCGGGGTTACCACCAAAAATATCCACTTGCCAGTGTCAGTTGGGTGGTCAAGGGAGGGGTCAGGGTGAAGCTTGCACGAGAAGAGAATTGTTTCTATTTTTCAGTCAATTCCATGAAAAATGTTTTTGCATGTGTGACTGTCAAATCCAATTGAGTCCATGCATCGAGCCATGTATCATTCGCCTTACCACCAAAAAAATCCACTAGCCACTAGATACGATTTTTGCCCACTAAAGGGGAGTGAAAACCACCAGTTCTAGTGGTAGAACCACTAAGGTGGCAACGCTGTTGATAATAATTTATTTTTGGCTCATAATATCTATTCAACCAAATTTCAAGCAAAAAAAAGAAAATAAAAATTCTACAAACTTTTTGCATATATTTTTTATTCAAAGTTTTTAAAATTGTAGGGGTGGTTTTAGCCCCTTAACGGTTCAAAATAATTTATTTCTGCCTGACAATAAGCATTCAATCGAATTTGAAGCATAAAGTTGAAAAACCAATTTTTTATCTTTTTTTAAATTTCAGTCGGTTTGGGGGTGGTTTTAACCCTTTAGGACTATCCCTTTTAATAAAATTTGGCTTGATTTGGTATAAATCAATCACCTTCGCAAATAAATATTGAAAAAAGTGAATTTCATTGTATTATTTTTGATTATTATTGAAATTATCGCGAAAAAACAACAGAGGGATGTTTTTGCATTTTTAAGGATGACGCCGATATTTTAGGGTTGCGAGACTCCGATTTTCGTAATCAGAGACCCAAAAACATATAGGGAAAGAGCTTCAAACCGGTATTATGTTTCGACACCCAAAAGCGCGTTTTGAATGGACTAATGAATACAATTTCCCCCAAAACTGTTAACCTTTGACCCGGTATGGCCCCTTTTTCCCATCGCCTCAGCGGTATGGCTGTTTTATTTTCGTTATTAGGATAGTACGAACTATCATTCCTTGAGCTTCATTCAAATGAGTAAAGATTTTCATCTTTACGCCATTTTCAAAAATTTAAGGGCACTCACCCCACCGCCCCCGTTTAGCCATACCGGTCATTTCTTCCTTGGGAGGACCTAAACTAACATTTTGCAAATTTTCAACTTTATTCAAATGGGTATGTTGTCGAGGCCACTAGCTCTTACTTCGACTATAACCCTTGGCGTTGGCTTCTTACAACTTCGTCGGTTTCCAAGTCTTCAAATTCAGTATAGACAGCGCTCTTAATGAGCATTAAGAAATGTGTTTTAAGCGCCCAAGAAATGTTTTGGTGCAGAATATAATTCAAAAGTTCTCATAGAAGTTTCAAGAATATAAAAATAAGAGAATTTTGACTTTTATTAAAAAGCTAAATTTATGCATACAATAAACTTTTAAGAATTTCTATTTCAATTAAATATACGTGGTTTGCTGCGCTTGGAGTAATATCAAACAATTTGATGGTTTTGTATGGCAGCGCTTATCTGTTGATTTGGTCGTAATCCCAAATATGAAACTTGGAGAAAATCGAGAAGTTTTTTTTTGCCGAGTCGATCCATCGACTCGAGAAACCAAATACGGCCCCTGCTACGTTGCCGCGTGTGCAGCGCGATATTGGGGCAATTTATCAATCAACTCGCTTCTTTTCTGTAACCACTTCTTCACCCAGTATCTCCTTTTTCTTTTTTTTGAGGCAACACCGCGGAAAGAGCCATGGCTTAACCGATCCTTTGGGGTTTCGATAAAACTGGGGCCATTCTCAACGCGTGTGACGTTCACTCTCACACTAAACGGCAGGCATGTGTGTAGAGACAACTCCGAAAATGCCCAAACCACCGTGCACCGGTGCACGCGGCAGGTGTGTGAGTAGCCCGCTTTATGAGGAGCACTGTCTGTTTTCGTTCCATTTTTCAACTGATACGCAGAAAACCAAGTGGTCATTTTACCTAAGTGATTTGGAACCTGTAAGAAAAATACACGAAAACATTATGGAAAATTCTTCCCCGAGTGTGTAGCTTTTTGGGTTTTAATACGCACTTTCAGCGGCTACAGAAACCACTAGAGAGAACCTGACTATAGCTTCTATTATTAATAAGCATGACTAATACATAATGTTTCCAGAATTTCCTTCCGTTCGATTGGACGATCCAGAATTAATGGCACACCCCTCCTTGAACATCATGCGGGTAAAAAGGAAAAATTGGTTACATTTTAAATATAATTGTATATTTTTATTAATAAAATAAATAGGTTTCTATATAAATCAATATATTCTAAAAAGTATTCTATTAGTAAAAAGATTTAAAGAGCAACTCTACAGTACATAGTCAGAAGTGCATAAGTACAAAATATCACCTTCAAAAATTTTCCATTTCTTTATTTTTTATTCAGAACAAATAATATATTTATTTTTCTTTGAGTCCACATAAAACGATGAAGAAAGTGATGAATTCACTATTTTATTTATGCGGCTTGTGTTTTAGGAAATATTCCCTTTCAGCAGTTTGGCTGAGGATTTCCAAAGATTTGCCCTTAAGCATTTCTGACTGTGTACTGTAACTGTTTGTCGCTCACAACAGAAGCCATAAATGTCTTAATATATAAACCATTACAATCTGTTTGTTTTCAATTTCTGTCTAAATTTACAGTATGGTCGAGCAAACATTAAAAAAAGCCATCAATTACGTTCAACGTACAACTAAAATATAATTTGTGTGATTAGTACATTAAAATTTATGTTATAAAAATAAAATATGAAAATTCTTGTAATACATTTATAATACATATTGCAGTGTAGAAATTATAATTATTAATCCAGTTTAATTAGCAGATATAGTCCATTCGATGTATTTTAAATTGTTATTTGTACCAATAAACTCCAAGTTGTTTTTCATGTCACAATTTTGAAATCCGATGTATTTAAGTTTATCCCATCTTAATAATGCAAGACCCGTGCTTGATATGTTAGTATTACTAACATTTATTTCGACAAGATAGTTGTTTAAAGGGGACCTACTTAATCTGCCTAAAAAATCATCCGTAATATTAGTCCCCGACATGTTCAGTCTGGTTAGCTTTAAATCGTTTAATGCTTCAATACATTCATCAGTTAACTTTTTGCAGCCAGCTACGTCCAGAAGATCCAATTTATTGCAATATTGAGTAATATTGAATAGAAGCTCATCGTCAAGTATATCACAGTCTTTAATAGTAATTTCTTCAAAGGTAGCAACTTTATTAAAGAATTTCGATACGACTTCCCTTGAGAAACTATAGATTACATTATGCATGTCAATGCTTATTAGATTTGGGGAATTTACTGCTATACAATCCAAAGTTTCATCTAAAATTTCAATTTGTGTTAGATCAAGTTGTTTTAGCTGTTTGTTCAAAAGGATCTCCAGCAGAACAAAATCACTGATACCATCGTACAGCCTGTTTAAATATAAAATTATCTTACATTTTATATGATCGGGTAAAAATCTTATTGTTTCTTCATTTCTGAATATTTTTATATTTTTAGAAACGAATTTTGTACACAAATTAAATAGACGTTCCATGATTGGCTTTAAAAATGAGAACCAAATTGGCAGGTGTAAATATGAATACACCTGAGTTGATAACAACTAAACACTAAACAGTTAGGTACCCCAGGTAACACAACATTTGATTACACATAATAAGGCACAAGTTAGGGTGTGACCGCAGCTATATGCATTGGTACAAACATTATTTTGTTAGTTCTCTTAAAAAACAAAACACAAAAAACTTGATCAACAAAATGTCACAAACATTTGACTTTAGAAAAACTAGGAAAGCACCTCCCAAGCATCTTCCATTTGAAGTGCAGAAATCACTTGGTTTTACCGTTGTGCCATTGGGCATATTCACACGCTGCCATAATTGTGGTGAGTAAAACCGGTTTTATTCAATTCCTAGGAACTCAGACGGGGCGTAAATGAGTGTAGTAAATTCGAATGCTATACAGGAACCTTGAAATGTATTGCAGATGAAATTTACTTGTTAGAGAAAAACAGAGCTAAAGAATGCAAGAGATAGAAGTAACTTTTTATATGTGTGCCAGTTTTCACGCCTTTGCTTTTGCGTGAAAAATGTTTCGTTAAGTTCTTCCGCTCCCTTCCCTCTCTCATCTATAAAACCGGTTTTAGGCGCCATGAATGTGCACTGTGTGAATATGCCCATTAAGGGTGGGTGCCAAGTGACAATTCCGAATTTGCTACTTTCACCACGGACACTTCGAAATTACAAAGTGTGCCAAAAGACATTTCGTTGACAGTTATTAATATATATGAAATATGGATGACAACGAAATTTTTCAATTTATAAAATTTTTAATGGATTGTTTTAAAGTAGCCCGGGGCTACATTAATGCGGTTAGATTTATCGAAATGGATGAGCTTGAAGAGCATCATCCGGTAAGGTTAGTAAAATCATTATTTATTTACTAATTTTTACATGTTTTGAATTCGTTGTAAAAACAAACTGTCAAATGAATGTTTGGCTAATATTTCCCGACAATTCAAAAATTTCCTTACAATTCCAAAGACACAAACCTCCGAAAATTGAATTATAAAATCGAAATGCGTTTTCCATACAAATTGACATTTGAATTGTAACTTGGCACAGGCCCTAAGTATTACTATGATTACATGCACACTTGAAGTCGGCTTCAAGTAGACTTGAAAGTCATGTAACCTCAGCTCGACTTCAAGTCTACTTGACTCAAGTCGGTTCAAAAAATACGTCGGGTCGACTTGAACTAGCCATGTAACCCCTGCTTCAGCGCTTGAGTTTTGAAATTAGTTCTCCGTTGATTGTGCAATTCACTTCCTTTTTTTTATTCATATAAGTTGCACATAAAATTGTTTCTTCCATCACGTATTTCGCGGTAAATTTATGCGAAGTGTTAAATATATTTCAAGCCAGCTTGAATTCAAGCTCTCAAATAGGTAGTCTCCCCGGATTAAACTGTCAGTTCAAGTTCAAGTCAAGTCCTCAGTCCGACCTTAGTATATGTTCCCAATACCTTAGTATATGTTCCCGAACTTGAATGTGGGATCCCGCGGGTGCAAGAATTCACCCGAACTTGCCCAATTTGTGTTTCTTTACTTTCTTATGCAAGAAAAAGCGGGGAAATTTCCGTGCAGGAATTTGCCAGAGGTTTTCGGTCCTGTGATTTCTTGCAAGTTGTCAATTGACATTTTGTTGTATGGATTTGTATGTTAAAAAAGCGGCATACACATACACACAAACGACATTTATGTTATCTTCTTGTTAATTTGCAAGAAATCGCCCAAAAAGCGTTTCTTTACTTTCTGGATTTTTGACAGAATTATCCCCACTATTAAAGTAACTTTTAGCCCAACAAATTTTTGCAGGAAAAGTACGGGAACAGACCTATTGCCGGAAAAATTGACTATGGAAAGCATCACTGCGTCTTAGAATATAGAACTACAGTAAGGGCCCTCGCAGAATTTTAGCGTAGTGAAATTCTTTTTGCGTGAGTGCTCACGTTTTAGAAGTTGCTTGTCCATTACAAGCGGATAAAGCGAATGGAATAGTGGAGAGGCAAGAGCGAGTTGAAATAATCAGTTACCTAAAGTAAAATCACCGGAAGGGTCCCGGCGCACAAAAGTGATGATATAATAAAAAAAAAATACGATTATAAAGATCTTAATTTGCTCCGTTTAGTTATGCTATTTTTTTAATTTGATCCCAATTGGGAGACGAAAAAAAAATTGTTAAAAATGTGATACATAGATTCGCGAATAATTACTACAAAAAAGCTTTTATGATAATGCTGAATACACCAGTTATACCTGTGACACACTATACTTTCATTATGATGGTAACTTTCATTATGATGGTCAAGGAAATGATGGGGTGACACATTAAGGGCCAATTATAATGAGCGGATTTGAGCGCAACAAAACGGATTGTACTGTCAAATCGGTTTTCCCAGCATACATTTTAAATCTAACCGATTATAATGAACGCATTCAAACGGATTCGGTCGGATTTGAGCGCATTCGTATTTAAAATATTAGAAATTGCCGCAGTGAACTGTCAAAAATTTGATCAACATAACCTTAAAAGTATAAGTGCACAAATGTTTACCGGCCTACAACTCATTAACGAGGTTCAAAATTATGAAATTATTTATAATAAAGAATTATTAATCACTCCGTCTATTTATTCACCCTTTAAGTAACACTTTAGAGTAAAATTTTTTTCATTGTTGTTTACAATAAACTTTGACGTTTTAATCCGAGCAGATGCGTTATTATAACCAGGCAATTTCCTATCCGATCCAATGCGTTTTTTTGACATTTCAATCCGCTCAAATCCGTTCATTATAATTGGGCCTTTACACTTTACTTTCATTTGCATCTGGCATATCAAGTGAGGATATAAACCTGCGTGTTTTTTGCTTTAATTTTAAGCTGTTTTAATTTGGTAAATATTTTTTAAAGTAGTAAAAAAAATATCCTTGCAAATTGTTGCTTAACTAACGTCAAATCAAATAATTTTATTTTAAAATGTAGTTTCCAATTTTCCAACAGATGTCACTTAACTTAACTTTCATTTTGGACTTTCATTATGGTGGGTTTTTGCCACGATAATGAAGGTTACTTTCATTATGATGGTATATGTGTCACAGGTATAATTTGCTTCCGGGTTAATTAAATTTGCTCCGTTCAGAAAATTGCAAATTTCCAAATAATTCATATTAAATCTTAAAATTTTTAGTTTTCCATATACTTTTAAATTACCAAGTTTATAGCAGCAAAATTAAATCGATTTAACTTAAAGTTACGCCAAAATTTCGAATTAACGTATAAACGGGTATTTAATACGCAATCGATTTCAACTTACATTTACCTTGTTTATGCGTAAGGGTGAAAACACAAAGAAAGCACGTTGCCTGCATTCCTATTGCCAGCGTGCAACCTGCTTTCTTTGTGTTTTCAACCTAAGACGGTTTTAAGCTTAAAATCGGCTTAAGACGAATTGCTTGTATAAACAGATTCGGATTCTCTCTCAAACAATTGAAAATTTACGTTGAAAATAACCTTAATAACTAACCGGAATAGAGTGAGATTATTCTTTTAATGTAAGACCAAAATCAGCCATTTTGAGCACTCCTTACACATACACAAAATAATTTGTCTTAAGCTGAAATAAATTAAGCTTGAGGAAGCTGAAAATTTTCGGTTTAAGCGATAATTCGAATTACCCCGTTTGTGCCTGTTCACACAGGTCGCTTTGAGGCGCGACAAAGGGAACGAAAAAGCGAATATTTGTTTACACGTTTCGCTTTGTGTCCAGTCGTTTTTATGACAGGTGGAACATACGGTACGGGAACAAAGTTTGTGATTTTCATAAAAGTGACATAAATTTTTATAAACTGTGATTACCTGAATATAATTAATTTTAGTAAAAAATCTGTGCAACAAAACTGAAGCCTGAAAATGTTCCTATCGCACGTTTGCTCCCAATACTGGTGAAACGAAAATAAAATGGAACAGTAAGGTGATACAAAATGAAATTGAAACAGTCAGCTGGTCAGAAAAGCGAACGTGAGTCGCTTTCAAATCGAGACGCACTTCCTTCCCACCCGAACGCTCCCCGCACCTGTAAATTTCGTGTTGAAAGGTCGCGGTGACCACCCGTGTGAACAGGCACTTTATAGCATCGACAGACGGCAATCAAAATATAACGAAAATTCGTAATTTATAACGAACGCCTTTAACACGAACATGTTAAAATACCTCATTAGCTGCGTTCCATTGGGCGATTCGGAGTACTCCGGAGTACATCACCAATGGAACGCGATTTTTTGATGTCAGAAGTAAATACGAGTAAAACGTAAAAGTGCAGGGGTAGTTGGGAGTACTCCGGAGTACTCGGGAATATTACCCAATGGAACGCAGCTATTATATTATGACAGTTGTAACAGGTGGTAGTGCAGTGAAAAATGTCAGAGAACGAAAAATAAAAAAAAATTATATCTTTGATACGTTGTTGCCTTAATGGAATGGAAACAAGTAACATTAAATTTTTTAATATGGAAACAAGTAATATTTTTGATTAATAAAACGCAACGGAGAATATAGGCGAAGGGGTATGGAGGCTATCCTGAGGCTTTGGAGGGAAATTAATTTCATGTCCGATTCATCAGCTATATAAGCGAAGGTTTGGGTTTTTTGTGGGCATAGGAAGATTCTACACATTATATGCAAGAGAAGAGTTCTACACATTATATGCAGATCTTTGTCAAAATCCAAAGAAATTTTCTGATTTTTTACGAATGTCTATAGTAAAGTTGAAATTACTTGTCTCCTTATTGTCAGTTTCCTGGAACCAATATCGAAGCGTCTCACGTTTTGAAAGGGGATGAGACATATCTACCCTCTCAAACCATACCTTTTAAGATCATATCCGTCGAGAAACAAACAATATAAAAGAAAATTTTAATAATCGTTCATCAACTAGAAAATGCATTGAGTATGCATTTGGAATTTTACGAGCTAAATGGCGCATCTTGGGAAAAGATAACGAAGTTTGTCCAGAAAGACAATTGCTATAATAAGATGTTACCTGCTTATTGCATAACGTGATAAAAAAATGGATGGCTGTAGTGATCCACAGTATTTTCAAGAAATGGAACGTTATTACTCCGCAAATTTAATTTCAACTGAGAGCTTTGAGGACATGGCGGATTTCGTAATCCACAAAGGGTAGCGGAAAATATTCGAAATCATTTTGCAAAGTACTTTTTACATTTTTGATTAAGTGGAAAAATTAACTAACTAATTTAATATATTTAAATAAAAATGACAAAAAATACATATTTTGCAATTAATAAATGCCCAAATTAAATTGCACCGCTCAACGCCGCCGCTCACAATCAAGATTGTTTAAGCGGCGAAAACACCGCTCAGCTGTAACGCTCATCGCTCACCGCTCAACGCGGTCCTATGTGAACACTTTCGATTATTTGCGTAGGTTACGTGGTGTTTAAGCACCGCTCACAGCTCAACGCTGTTCAATGTAAAGAGCTTTTCGTGTATAATCTATATCAACGGTGGGCAACCTCCGGCCCGCGGGCCAACTACGGCCCGCGAAAAGGTCCTATCCGGCCCGCGAGATCTTGAGAAGAAAGGAAATTATAAATAAATATTTTTCAATGTCCCGTGAGATTTACCTATATTTTCTAAATAATTAAATTTTTTTGAACCGGCGCGGCGAGGAATTCTGCGAATGGGGTCTTGTGAATGACACTTGTGCGGCGTTTGGCTTAATTTGGGGAATCCCGGGCATAGAAAATATTTAATATTGTATTGATTTTGTTATACAAAATGTTGTCTGGGGTAATGTAAATTCTTTGAATTAAAAAATTGACTTGAGATTTTCAATGACTGATTCCCCCTTCTTTTGAGCTCACGTAATTAATGGATTTCCAGACTAAAAAATTACAGGTCACAAAAAAGTGTCAATTTACTACGGCCCGCGGAAAAAATTTAAAATTTATTCTGGCCCGCGTTGTAAAAAGGTTGCCCACCCTTGATCTATATATATAAAAATGAATGCCGTGCGTTAGTCCCGCAAAAACTCGAAAATGGCTCGACCGATTTCAATATTTTATTTTTTGTTTTGTTCGCCTCAATACAGGGGTGGTTTTAGAAAAAAACCATTTCAAAAATCCAAAAGGAACAGCTGCAAAACCAAAAAAATTGGTAATTTTGGGTTTTTTCACCTCACATTAGTTTCAATAGCTTCATGGCCTACCTATATATTGTTTGACAACTGCGTAAATGTGAAATTGTCATTAAATTAAATCGGTAATTTCTCAAAAACCCCAATTTAATGACAATTTCACATTTACGCAGCTGTCAAACAATATATGGGTAGGCCATGAAGCTATTAATACTAATCTGCAGTGAAAACTCCCAAAATGACCAATTTTTTAGAATTTTCAGTAGTTCCTTTGGGTTTTTCTTATTTTTTTTAAACCACTCCTTAATTGAGGCGAGCCATTTTCGAGTTTTTGTGAAACTAACACACGGCAATTGATTTTTATATAGATAATTGAAAATTACACTTAAACATTATCTTATTAACAACTTTAAGGTGCAAGATCATATTCTCCGTCATTCTCATCTGGATTACCTTCAACATTTGTAGTATTTGTGAACATTGGGAAACCTGTAAAATATTAGCATCCATTGTTCTTTATATACTTCCACCGAAAAATGCGTAAAAGCTTTTAATTAGTGCGATTAAATAAAGTGTTAATAAGAAAATATATAAATGTCGAGTTTTTGCATTATGCCTCAGATTGCGGTACACCTTGAAAACGGTCAACGTGTATATTTCACTGAATAAAATGCTCTCCAACGAGCTTTAAAGCCACCAAAAACTGAATTTTTCACACTGTGCCAAAAACCTGATACTTTCGGACAATTCGCAACAACATTGTTATATACCGACGTCCCTCGCTATCACGGTATACAGAAACAAGGTAGTGTAAAAGAGACTGACAGCTCGAATATCGTACGAATATCGTAGAAAAAGCCGACGTCACCCGGCAAGTTAATACAGAAAACAACAACAACAATTTCGATTTTGTATGGGGAAGACTTGCCGAGTGACGTCAGCATTCAAATGACATTTCTCTTTTACATTACCTTGTTTCTGTATACCGTGCCTCGCTATTATACATGGAACAAATCAGGTAAAAAATGGAAGCCACGTAGACAAGGCAAACCACATCCAACTATAGGTCTGTTCCCGAACCTGCAGAAAGTACAGAATCTGTCAGTTGCTTCGAATTACTTAACAGAATTCTGTTCCCGTACTTTTACTGCAGCCGCCATATTCATTTCCCCACCCTGCAGTAAGAAGCAGAAACCTGCAGTAGCTACGAGCTGCTGTAACCTGCTGCAGCTTAGATATTTGAAATATGGCAATGTCAGAACTGTCATTCCCGTGTTACAACTGCAGAAACCTGCAGAAACATGTTCCTGTACTTTCTGTACTTCATCCCCACCTCTCAAAAAGCAACTTGCAGTAAATGGCAGAATGCAGAAAGTACGGGAACAAACCTTATAGCACGCGTATTGAAAGCAAAGACATTGGGACGACTTTACACAGTACATCCCAAACAACGTGAATGTTTCTTTTTGCGTTTGTTGCTGAATGTTCCAGGACCAACGTCTTTTGAATTTTTACCAACAGTCAATGGTCAAATATTCAATACATTTCAAGATGCATGTCGCGAGTTGCAATTGCTGGAAGACGACAATCATTGGCCTTCCGCACACTTGTCCATAACATCAAAACAAAAACCGGTTTTATAGGCAAGGGGTCGCAGGGAACACAGTTTTTCTTCCATAATTTTCCATCATTTGTTCACACAAACATTTTCTGGTTTCACCGTCCATTACACTAACACAAGCATGTTTTCGTTCTCGGCAAATCTGCTTCGCTGTGCTTGCACCCCACACTACTCCATAGGCATTACAATCGTTACACGAAAATGATGGAGAAAAGTGAGTTCCGAGTGTACTATTGAACTCATATTAAAACCGGTTTGAAATTATGGACAAGTCTGCGAAGGGCCATAGGGATCTGACACTTACTGATGCAGCATTTGCATCCACGCCGAATAACATTCGTCAACTGTTCACAATTATATTGATACCCAACAGAACCATCGGTTTTGTGGGAAAAATACAAGTACGGCATGACTGAAGACATACTTCGCAGAATTAGACAAACAAACCAATATCCAAACCCTCCAACTTTTATAGGAATAATTGGTTTTTCGTTAATGGTTATAAATATTTGTTGAAGAGTTGAATTTGGATTGAATGAGATTTGGATTAATTTTAAATGTATTAAGCCTCGTTCACATTGGCGAGTACAAAGGGTTAGTACGTGTTGGCTACTGGTTATTGCCAGTGACTGGTATGCCAGTACACGCCTCGTTGGAACAATTATGCTAGTGTACTGTCTTGGTTAGTTCACTAACCTGGTGAGTAGTGCTCTTGCTAGTAGATAGCCCAGGGGGCTATTTACTAGCCCACTATCCTCCACTTCTCTAAACTAACCACTTAACTCGCCTCGTGCGAACAATGACACGTGGGTTAGTAAACGATTATTTGACAAGTAATTTACGATTTTCTGGGTGCCTTCCATTTAGACACAGAAAGACAATTGTGTCCGACACAGCGTGTCGCTCTGTGTCGTTCTGTGTAAGCCCAAATGGAACACATAAGTTCATGAAAAATCCGCCACGGCGCACTTTCCTCGTTTTTATTTTTGTTTGGCAAGTAAATCGTAAATTTTATGTTTATAATTTCTTTAAATTAATTACCCGACATCTTATAAATGCTGGGTATCTTAAAAATGAAACAATATTGTTGTAATTATAAATTAACGATCACATTTCAATTGGCGAGGGTTGGTAGCATTGTCTTAGTTGTGCCCGGCTGTGTCTAGCTGTGTCGTTGTTGGAACACTTCTGTGTCGGACACAGTGTAACACTGTGTCTCTCTGTGTCTAAATGGAAGGCACCCTCTGTGAAGTGATTTCTGATTTTTTGAAAATTGTTTTGTTTTTTTTTACTTGAAAATGAAGTGGGCAGAAAGTGAAACAATTAAGTTTTTAGAATTATATAGAGGCTTTGAGTGTATGTGGGACAATGATTCTGTAGATTACAGAAATACTCAAAAGCGGCAGGCAGCAGTGGAAACTTTGGTTAAGCAATTTTGTTTTGAATGATACCCACAACTAGTACACTAACCTGTCTACACTGAACTGCGTCTGAACATCTACTCACTTATAACTAACCTCAGCCTTGCCAGTACCTACTAACCAGGGACTAACCACTAGCCCACTAGCACACGCCAATGTGAACGCTGCTTTAAGGTTGGGTGCAGCGAGTCGGGAAGGCATCATCTTTGTTTATTTACGCGCCGGGAAACAAAACCAAAAACATAGTTTACCAGCAAGTTTTGTAAAAGAATGCATACATAGATAATTTTGGTCACACTTAATATGAAAGCATATTGAATCTAATGTCTCCAAATTTTACAGAAATAAGTATTGGTTCTTTCCTTAGATATTGCCAATAGTTTGATTTTCAATATTTGCATTAATTTCACATGTTTTGACGAACACAATTTCGCAATATAAGAGAAAATAAAAGTTGGTTTTTTGGCATTGCCTTTTCCAACTATAAAATATTTGTTTCATTTTTCGATTTTGTTTTATTGTTCTCGAAAAATTTTGTTATTGAAGACTTCTAGATTTAAATTAAAAAAAGCTTTAGAAAATGGCCCTCGAGTTTCGAGTGCTTGATGCTGCTATCTGCATTAATTTTAAATCTTTTAACGTTCATGGTTTTAACAGAATACACAAGCAATTTTGGATAGTCCAAATAAATGTATTTTGAATCTAATGACTCCAACTTTTATAGGAATAGTTGGTTTTTCGTTAATGGTTAAGAAGAGTTGAATTTTGAAGGTTTGGATTGATTTTAAATGGTTAAACGCTGGGTACAGCGAGGCACACCGGGTCCCAGCTATCCAAAATACAGAAAATAAGCGGCTCATTGAGATACTTCATCTGTGTATGAAAATTCATATATCGAAAAATGCCGTGTCAATGGATGGTTTTTATTGTCTCGATCAAAATGCCAGATCCCTAATCAGAGCCTCTCAGAGAAAATGCGAGGCCCGGGGCAACCGATATTTGGAGGCCCCCTCCCACATCCGTTGAAAAGTAAAAACTTATGGGAAGAAAAAATTATAGTTTTTGTTATAGTATTAAATATTTATTCAATAAGTAAATTTACTTAACAAATGCTTTTCGCGCTTTATCATCACCAAATTCCGTTATAATTTGAGAATCTTCGATCGTCCGTCTTGACTCATGGTTGATCGTAGGAATTTTTTTATCCTTTTCAGTACACTAAATGATCTTTAATCTAGCTCGCTCTATTTGATTTTGCTACCTTAGAATCTTGAAAAGTGAGGCCCCTTAACTTATGAGGCCCATGGCAACTGCCCCTGATGTCCCCCCTTCTGAGAAGCTCTGTCCCTAATAGTTTCACATTTTGTTATTTGGAATCAAAAATACCAAAAAATTGCCCTTTTCAAACTTTCCTACTGTATATTAAAATTCTCATTACCTGATTACTACTATTGGCTTATGGGAGCAGAATAGGCGCGCCGGGTCCCAACTAGTTATAATATAGATTTTAGAATCGCAGATGATATAAGCAATCCTTTCGAATGAGGAAAAACGCGATAATGCGATTCTCAGTTGCGATTCGAGCATCCCGCGGTAGAATGAAGCTCGAGACGCAAGAGCGCATTCGAAAACAAAAGCTGCGCCACGAATACGCTGCTTTTTCGGATAGCGTGGATACGCAGGTGAGTGCGAGAGAGAGTCTATTAAAAATCTTTGAATCACAATAATACTTTTTCGAATTCGAATAAATTCTTTTACAGAAATACGCATATACATATTTGAAAGTCAACATTATTGGCATAATAACATGCATATGCAGCGCATAAAAAAGTAAAAAGTAAAGATGTTAGATATGCGACATTTAAATTACGCGAAGCATTCGCGTTATTCTTTTGTTTTTTCCAGTATAGTTTCACGCCCGAACTTGTATATACTTGCATTTTAGCGGAGAAGAATAGTGTGCAAAGTCAAGGCATAACTGTCAGTAACTTAGTGTTGAGAAGATTACTTTGAATAACGCTTTTAGCCAAATTTCGTACTTTCTTTTTAAGCAATCTTTAACTGTAAAAAATGGGTGCTGGACGCAAGCCTGCTGTCACACCTACTGAAATACAAAACATAGTCATTAATTTTCAGATATATCACGAAAACGAAGTGAAAGGAAAAAATGATGAAGTATGATGCAAGTTACACTGTCCAATATTACGTTTATTACCCCCATACACAAACCGATTTTTTAGGCAAGGGGTCGCAGCGATGGGTGCAAATTACATGCATGACATATACTTCCCTGCGACCCCTTGCCTAAAAACTCGGTTTGTGTATGGGGGTAATAAACGAAATGATGGAAAGTGTAACTTGCATCCAAGGGTACAAATAAGCCAGGTGTTAAATCAACTGATGTCTTCCATTAATATATACAATTATGTTCAACAAAATAGACATAACATACTGAATTATTATGATAAAATACACAGTTTGGAAGATAAAATTTTGGTTCTGAATGATGAACAGGAGCTTTTCAGTGGTTGTGATAGTGAAAGTGAGAATGAACTTCCAAAGAAGAAAAGAAAAAATTCCAATTTGATATTGTTTGATATTCATATACCAAATGAACAATGGAATAAAATAAAGCCTGTTGAAAGAATTTGGAAGGATGGCAGATCGGTCATGAGGATGCAAGAAGGCTGGACTACAGTAGTAAGAAGAATGATTTGGGAAAAAATAAAGTTACCGTGTGCGTTTAGCTTTAAAAATAATACTGTTAATAATAGTGATTCAATTATAAAAATGAAGGGACATTGTATTCAATGCAATAATAAAGTTGAATTAAAATACAACAGTGTTGTATTAGACGAAAGTCACGTTATTATATTCAACGGTGAGACTGAAAATAGAATAGATTTTCCACATAATAGAAAAATTAAGTTACAAAAAGAAGAGAAGAAAAGGGTAGAGAAAGAACTTTTATTAAAAACCCCTGCGCAGTTTAGGAGAGACCATGCAAAAAAATGCATGAAAATTGGCGATAGTGAGCCACCTGATCTCTACATCTTGAGTCAGCTCCAAGATGCGAGAAAGAAAATCTTGAAAACAAATTTAGGTTCACAACAAGGAAAAGGATTAATTGAGTCTCTAATTGATATGAAAAGTAGTGGTGAATATAATAAATTTATTAAATTTATCTCTATTGATCCCTTTAGCTTGATGTATTGGTCCCCAGAACAAATTTACATTTACAATGAAATTTTGAAAAAAACTTGCAATCAAATTTCAATGGATTCAACGGGTAGTGTTGTAAGAAGGATCAGGAAAGATGTGGGAGATAGCGGACATATTTTCCTCTCAGTTATATGTACCCATGTACAAAATAAAGTAGTTCCTGTAGGTCAAATACTTTCTGAAAAAAACGACAGTTGTTCGTTTACATTTTGGATCCAGAGATGGATTCAGTCGGGAGCAAAATTGCCTTTTTGTGTAGTGACTGATATGGGAAGAGCATTGCAAGACGGTGTATGTCTAGCTATAAATTCTTTTGATTTCACTCTGTACAACAACGTGTGTCTGCAATATTTACTCAATTCCAACACTTGTATAAATATAACCGCCCAAATGAGAATTGATGTAGCACACCTCATACATGCTGTAACAAAATGGTCCTCGTTAAAACAACAAAACTGGAAAATGAAAGAATTATATGTTAAATGCATTGGATTCATGACCACTATCAATCATTTAAAAAATTTCAAAATTGTATATGAAAAAATTCTATTACTCTGCTACAGTAAATATCAGAAAGAAGAGTTCGAAGAAGCTTTACGTATAATTATTAACGTTATTAAAACATTCAATCTGGAAGAGAACTTGGAAATGAAAAAGTTGGATGAAAATGAAGACGAAGAATGTCAAGAAGAACATCAGGAAGAAAAAGAGTTCAAGAGCTCTAATTTAATGAGCAGCTACATTGAAAAAATCAAGAATGATATCACATCAATAACAACAAATTTAAATAATTCTTATGTTGGTGCCCAAACGAATGATTATTTTTATCCGAAATTTGGTGACAGATTTAGCAATTTATGTAAAACATTTCCGAGTTGGACCAACGTAATGTCAAAATATTTTAGTAGTGATATGAATGTAGCTACGTCATCGAGATCGGAGAATTACTTTGGGCAAATAAAAAATTCTATGAGTAACAAGATCTGCAGATCTGATCAATTTGTGGCTCAACATTGCACTGATATAGATGCTGATATGAAAATCATAAGAGCAATGTTGGTGATGAGTGCGCAAAAGATAAAAGACGATGAATAAGGATTACAAAAATATACTTATATTATTCTGATGTGAAAAATATGGCTATACACTTGGTGTTACATTCGCACAGTAAAAAGAGGTTATAATAAAGTTTGACAGTTGTGTCAAACCTAAGAAGCAAATAAACCGTGGAATTGGAACAAGATAAAGTGTTACCATATTACATTTCTCAACACCCCTCCTCAATTCCACAGCCTTTACAAATTTGAATTGAATTTCATCCCTAATTTTTGGAAGCACCTCATGTGGCGAGGCACGGTGGTCGATTTCGTCAAAGCGTCTGCTGGCATGTCCTCAGATCTGGTGAAACAGATACGGATTCTGCCTTCCGCTGTTGTCTCCTTCACATAATGGTACTTTATGTCTAAGTGCTTAGTACGTCCTTGCACTCCCATAGAGTTTGCCACAGCCTGTGCACTTCTGCTATCGTTGTAGATTTGCGCTGGCCCGGACTGCAGATTCACCTCACTTAGCAAGTTACGAAGGTACTTCGCTTCCTTGGCTGCTTCACTGAGGGTAACATACTCCGCCTCCGTACTAGATAAGGCTCAATCCTGGGGCCTTTTTTCTTCGCCATATTTATAAATGACCTTCCGGTTATTATTAAGAGCTGCAAATTTCATTTATATGCTGACGATACTCAATTATATATTTCTAGACCCATTGGTTTGATCGAGGATGCGGTAGCTAGAATTAACGAAGATCTACATGCCATATATGAATGGACGGGATATAATAAGCTCAGGCTCAATGCTAACAAGTCAAATGTAATTGTTATATCCAGGTCTGGTGTTGACAGCAGTGAATTACCTAGTGTAATCCTTAACGGCGCTGTCCTGCCCTATAAAGACTATGTAAAAAACCTGGGTATAATATTTGATAATACACTATCTTGGTGTAATCACATTAACTCTCTTGTTAGTAAGGTATATGCTGTTCTACGAAAACTATCTGTTTCTGCTTATTTTACTCCACGGAATACTAAACTCTTGCTGGTGAAAACACTTATTGCACCAATGCTGACATATGGATGTGAATTGTTTTGTAAGTCTGTCTCTATTGTCTTGAATAAACTTAATGTTGCCTTTAATTCCTGCGTTCGTTATGTGTACAATATTAGGCGTTTCGACCATGTCTCATTATATGTCAGATCTGTGTTTGGATGTACGTTATCCTCATACTTTGATTTCCGAACAGTTTGGTTCCTAAATAAAATTATTTTACTAAAGCAACCAAAGTACCTGTACGATAGAATTAATTTCGCGAACTCCACAAGAGCGTTAACTCTAATTGTGCCTGTCATTAAGTACAGCATTTCTGAAAAACAGTTCTTTGTTCGTGCTATTAGGTTGTGGAACTCCCTACCATTAGATGTAAGACGAAGCAGCAGTAGTAGAAATTTCAAAGCAATTGTATTTAAGCATTTTTCTGCACAGTAAATTTGTTTCAATATTTGTTTACTATGTATTCTTTTTTATTTGTTTTATTAATTTTGTAATGTTATTATTTCTTTTCTACTTTGTATATCACCTTTTTGTGTATAGCCTATACATATTAAAAGACCCGTAGATCTTAATTGTATAGTGTTAAAAAATAGAAATAAATAAAATAAATAAATAAATAGATGAAGGCATAACCGCCTTGAGATTTACGGTCGCTTTGGTCGCTCGCAAAACTAGCATCGACAAAAGCGTGAAGTTCACATTCCGTCTTCTGATAGGTGATTCTTGCATCCTTCGAGCCTCGTAAATAACGCAATATGTGCATCCCTGCGTTCCAATGTTGTTGGCGCGGATCTTCGCTGAATTGTGCCAGCATGTTTACTGCGAATGCGATGTCCGGCCTGCTGAACGTGGCAATGTGTAGCAGACTTCCAATTAGTTGACGGTACTTCGTCCTGTTTACAGCTGATCGTTCTCCTTCGACAGATGGTTCCCGTTCCAGCTTCAAATTCGTAGCAATCGGTAGTCGGTCCGGTTTGCATTCTGTAAGCCCATATTTGTCCAATAGGTTGTTGATGAATCCAGTCTGACAGATACTGAGAATATTTCGTTGTCGACTGACTTCCAGTCCAACGCACAACTTCGGGTGACCAAGATCTCTGATCTCAAAAATTTCATTTAAGTGACATTTCAATGAATCATACTCACGCTGATTGTCTGTTGCTATGAGCAGGTCGTCCACATATACCGTGATGATTGTTGTCTTCCCTTGCTCGAACTTGTGGTATATGCACTGGTCGTACCTGGAAGGTGTGTAACGCAAAGACTTGAGCGTAGCATCCAATTTCAAGTTCCATTGTCGCCCGCTTTGTTTTAGCCCATAGATGGCCTTATTCAGCTTACACACTCCGTCTCCATCTGAAAAACCCTCTGGCTGCTCCATGTAGATCTCTGCGTCTATTTCCCCGTTGAGGTAGGCTGATGACACGTCAATGTGATGTAGCTATAGATCTTTTTCCATTGCAATCGCCATAGTCAGGCGAATTGAACTGACATTTGCGACAGGTGAATAGGTGTCGTGGTAATCTATTCCTTGGATTTGGTCGACTCCTCTTGCCACAAGACGCGCCTTTCGCTTCTCCACCGATCCGTCCAGTCGGTACTTGGTTTTGAAAACCCAGCGTGACTTAATAATTTTCCGCTCCGCTGGTCTTTTAACTAAGTTCCAGGTGTCATTCCTGATGAGCGCGTCGTACTCCGTTTGCATTGCAGCTCGCCATTCATCTGCATCCTCCAGCTGATCAATCTGTTTGACTGTCGTAGGGTCAGGTTTAGCTTGCTTCATCTCACCTTGTTTTCCAGCATCCTCTTCAAGTGCCGTTGCGTTCTGCCAGCACTCGTCGTCGTTTGCCGGCACAATGGTCTCCTCAAGGTCATCGGCAGTCTCATCAGATTCTGGATTTGGATCTGAATCTGGCTCTGCCGAAACATCACCCTCGGCTTCATTCCCAGGAGGTGGGTTGGGAGTTACTACACCATCCTGAAACGAATAAACATAATTATTATTGCTCTTTGACTCAATAACTTGCCCTTGGATCCTTTTGTTGTTGTCGGCGATGAACCTGAAATCTCTGCTTTTAATTACTGTCCGCTTCCCTGGTAACCAAATTCTGTAAGCCTTTGAGTCATCCGCGTATCCAATGAGTATGCCTTCATCTGACTTCGGTTCGAATTTCCCCAGATTTGCGCCCTTTTTCAGCGCATACGCCTTCGTACCGATTTCCCTCAAAAACGAGATATCCGGTTTTCTTCCGCTCCATACGTGTTCCGGTATGACATCACCGTTGGCTCTTGTCGGACAGCGGTTTCTGATAAATGCTGCAGCTGATATCAGTTCCGCCCATAGCATGGTAGGTAGATCGCTTTCCATCATGAGGTATCTCGCCAACTCTGTTAATGTGCGATTGCTCCTCTCGGCGAGTCCATTCTGCTGTGGAGTATGTGGCACTGTCTTTTGGTAAAAAATGCCTTGCTCCTTTAGGTAGTTTTGGAAGTCCTTCCCACAATACTCCAACCCATTATCCGTCCTCAAAACCTTGACTTTTTCGCCAGTTTGTGTTTCGGCCATGACCTTAAATGACTTGAAGGCCTGTAGTGCATCACCTTTCGTTCTCAGGAAGGAGACAAAAATTTTCCGTGAAAAATCGTCGATGAACGTGATATAGGGCCTTATTCTCGTTGTCGAGTGCCGTGGCAGATGTCACTTCGACCCTCAATTGGTATTCTCATTGTCAATCTAAGTGACACCTGGCGACTAGATCGACAAACGTCGAATTCTAATTGTCACTAGGTGGAAGTATCAAGTGACATTTTCCTCGATACCTTTGTAGGTATCGACAGTTCTATTTTTAGCAAAATGGAAGCAGAAAAAAATGTAAACAAAAATTCTTTTGATTGTATATTCCTTAAAAAATTATAGACAATTAAAATAAATATATAAATTTTAATATTTTAGTGTAAAAATAACAACAAGAAAACAATTCAAAGTGATGGTGGAGTTTATGCTGCAAAATTCGGAATCCGATAACCAAAACGCAAATGAACTCGTTTTATTTATTTATTTTTACAAATTTTTATGCTTTTTTCACAACAAACATCGCACTGTTAAATATGTCAAACTCATTTTTCAAATGAAAATGTGTTTCATTTCACAACGTTCCTATTAGCCCCGTCACTCGCCAACGAGAATACCACATTCAAAGTGGCGTGACACCGCCTAAGACAAGTCTCACTTAGGTGATTCGACAACGAGAATAAGGCCCATAGTATCTCGCCTTTCCTAAGGACTCTGTCCTCATCGGACCACAGATGTCGGAGTGGAGGATCTCGAGTCGTTTCGATGTTTTCTTTTCCTCGTTTATCTTGAAGGGGGCTCTTGACTGTTTTGCACGAACGCATGCGGAACAATCAGTGACGTCATCAATAAATTTTTCCGGTAGTCCACACACCATGTTCTTAGTCAGCAGCTGTTTCAACGAATTCAAGTTCAGGTGGCCTAGCCGTTTGTGCCACATCATTAGAGATTCACGGCGACAGCCGATTTGTTTCGTGGATCTGGTAGTCTGGCTCGCTTGTTCCGTTGTCAAGTAATAGAGGCCGTTTTTCTTTTCAGCACTCATAATCCGCTGACTTTTGCTGTCGAGTATCTCCGCTCCATCTCCTTCAAAGGCAACTTTGTAGCCGTGTTCTGTTGCCTTGCTAATTGAGATAAGATTATCGGTTAATTTTGGTACTAATAAAGTGTTCAACAAATAAAAAGGTTCTTCTCTGTTTTGACGGCAATGTTAGATTGCACAGTTCCGGTTCCTCTGATGTCAATAATATGGCCGTCCGCCAACTTCACGTGATTTGCTCCTTTCGCCTTTTTCAATTTCACGAAACTTGACTCGTCTGCAGACATGTGTGACATCGCACCGCTATCCAGGCACCATTTCCTTGATGTGCTCGGTCCATACGTGATTTTGGCTGACTGCATTGCACTCTCTCGCTCCGAAGCCGTTTTCACAGAATTCATTGCCTTTTACCTGAGATTGCTTGACCCGGTTGTCGTTGTCCCGCTTCCGACAATCCTTCGCCATGTGGCCTTTTCTTCCACATTTTCGGCATTCAAATGGGAAATAATTTGTTTTTGTTCTGGTTGGTACTGACTTTTCTGTCCTGTGATGTCTGTTCCTCGTAAATTTGGCACTGAGCACGTTGTTTTGTGATGCTGACGCATCTTTTCTCCGTTCTCCCACTTCCAGCAGTCTTGTGCAAACAGTTGCCACATCCGGATACGAGCTCTGGGCATCGAACGCCGACTGATATCCTTGTAGTCCTCGGACAGTCCGTCCAGAAGGACAACAACTAGTAAGTCTTCGTCCAGAGTTGCTCCCAACTCCCTGAGTCTATTGACGATCGATTTGAATTCGCGAACATAGTCAGCAACAGTCTGTCCGACTGTCATTTCCAGATTTGTGAACTTCCTGTACTCTTCGGTCTTTTGACGTGGTCCTTTCTTATCGTAACTTTCTGCAAGAAAATCCCACACGTCTTTTGATGTTTTTAAATTTGACGTGAGCGACACTAAACTGAGATCCATCGCTAGGACTAGTTCCGCGCGGGCGTCCAAGTCTTTTTCGTCCCAAACGAGTTGGTCAGCACCTGGTGCTTCCGATCGAAGTGTTTGCCCCTTCAAGTACGCCAGAATTCTTCCACGGTGTAGGACAGCCTCCATTTGAGCCCTCAAGGACATGTAATTTTCCCCATTGAGTACAGGGATCCTTCCTTGCACGTGACTCGCAGTCGCCATAACCTCAAAAAAAACTTTCAGAAAGGGCAAATTATTACTGACACTTATTTTGCTGAGTTGGGCGATTTTTCTGGGCCCGTAACCTGTTGAGTGCGCAAAAGATAAAAGACGATGAATAAGGATTACAAAAATATACTTATATTATTCTGATGTGAAAAATATGGCTATACACTTGGTGTTACATTCGCACAGTAAAAAGATAATAAAGTTTGACAGTTGTGTCAAACCTAAGAAACAAATAAACCGTGGAATTGTAACAAGATAAAGTGTTACCATATTACATTTCTCAACAGTTGGACAACATGTCCTCAGCATTATGTAATCCCAGGAAACGAGTTGAACATGATTGTAATTATATATTTACCGTAGAAACGTGGAGAAACAAACATATCAAAATCGAAAAGATCGATGATTCTGAGGCAGATATTCATGTAAAATCTAATTCTATTGACCTTCATAAAAATATAAAAAACAATAGCTCGTTGTTCGACCAATAGTACTTCTAGCCAAGGAGTAGAAAATGACTTTAACCACTTATATGATGTGCAAAATAAAAATATTAAAACCGAAGATGGAGATAGTTCAGAAATAGAAATCTCTAAAAAATATAATAATTCTATTGATCCTAATAAAAGTATAGAAAATGACTACTCTCTTTTGGACCATGGCTACGCAAGATTTGCAAAAAATGCGAAATTTCAAACATCTCTTAATGGTGCAAATACATAATCAACAAGCAGTCACTGAAAACGATTCAATGCAAAACAATGCCAATAGAACACGAGGTGTACATGTTTCAGCAACTCCACAAATAGAGCTATACCTTCAACGACCATCTAGTTCAAAAAAAAGAATTACATCAAATATTTTAAATGCCAGCTGTAAACCACCAAGAAGAGTTAATGGAAAAATTATTACCTTCACATTTAGTTGTGCCTTCGATTCCATAACAGAAGTAATGACCCATGCCTATTGTTCCATTCAAGATTTCAAGAATTTTATCAACAATAGTAAAGATGTACATGCTGCTTCACAGTACTTGTGCTATGCATCCATTACCTAGTTTATAGCTAATCCAAAAATAATTCGAATTATGGATCATCCAAAAATTTTTGTCGTATAAACGGGATAATTCGAATTATGGCTTAAACCGAAATTTTTCGGCTTAAGCCAAAGTTATAAGAATGAAATTGTAAGAATTTTCGATATTAAATACCCGTTTATACGTTAATTCGAAATTTTGGCGTAATCTTGAGTTAAATCGATTTAATTTTCCTGCTATAAACTTGGTACATGTTAGAAGAACATGCAGTTAATGAAGTAAACATTGTATTGTATACTTACAGGGCACATTTGCTTTACTCACTTTTTAAATATAATACTGACTCAGTTAACTGCAATATTAATGTCATCACATTATTTGAATCGCTTGTAAAGCCGTATGAGACTACTAGCCTCATAAGTTCTTGTATTCAATGTGGACATCAAAGTAAGTCATGCCAAATGACAATTTCAATGAGCATCAAAGAAATCTGGAAATATCAGTATTCCAATCTGCAAAAATACATGGATGATTATTTCTCAGATACAATTCGCTGTTGTCATTCATGTAAAAACTTAACCGCCCTGGTATATATAATGATTGACACTGATGATGCATATAGAGATTCACTAACAGCAAGACGATATAATGTTGATGGCATAAATATGAAAAGTAAATTGATGATATACCAACACAGTTGATCATCAAAAATGATACCTACGTTTTATGTGGTTTAGTGTGTTAGAAATTTGGTGGGATGGCTAAAAGAATAATTACACTTAGTTAAATTGCAAATACAAAGATGTTACGTTTATTGATAATAAATCTCTATAACATTTCTCGAGATAATTATATTATATTAAAACAAAATACTACACGACGTTTGAGCGTCTAAAAGGTCGAAGAAGATTCAATATGTGAGTGCGACACATCAGCTAAGTAAAGTGACAGCTCCATGTTAAGGCTGGTTCGTAAAAGCTGTGTTGTGCGCGTTTACAGCGAGCGGTGATATTTGTACTTGGATACTTATTATAACAATCACCGCCTATCCAAGGCAGATGTCGACGAGACGCTGTGATGAGTCTAGTGGCTTAGTCAGTGGATCCGCCGGATTACTCTTGGTGTTGATGTATCTCAACTCGATCTTCCCAAGTTGCATCATTTCCTGTATGAATCTAACTAACGGCTAAGTATTTAGTGCGGAGCTTGGTCTTTTTGTTCTCAAGGAGCTGAATAGCAGGTGCATTATCGGTGTACACGTTGATTGGTGTAACTATTTTATGTCGAATTTCGTTGCACAATCTGTTGATCCAGTATGATTCGGTCAATCCCAACGCAACAGCTGATAACTCCGCTTCACAAGTACTAAGTGTCACTGTCCTCTGTTTTTGACTAATCCATGACACGATTGCATCACCAATTTTAATTACAACGCCGCTATATGATCGACGATTCACCACATCGTTGGCAAAGTCCGCATCACAAAAGCAATTCAGATCATTGCCCGCTGGTAGAATGTGAAGCCTTTTTGTTTTTGAATTAAGTAGATATTTCAGGACATGACAAGCCGCGTGCCAGAGCTTTGCAGTAGGATGATGTAGAAAGCGTGACAGTTGAAAAACACTTGAAGTGATGTCCGGTCGTGTATTTGCCACGTACATAAGTGATCCCAAAAATTCCGCTACTGGGTATCCCGTGTCGACTGGTTCATCTAAGGTTTCGTACAAATGTGTGATGCCCGACGACAATGGCTTAGATAATTTTGCTGGCTGTATGTTAAATCTCTCTGCGATGGATTCAATGTAATCAGCTTGATCAATGTAGTATCCGTTAGGAAATTCGTTCACTGTAATTCCAAGAAACTTGGAAACCTTTCCTAAGTCTTTAATGTCAACTGATTGACGAAGTCTTGTAAGCAATGCGTTGATGTCATCTTCAAATTTACCGCAGATGAGTAAGTCGTCCACATATACAAGGACAATTAAATTGTGCGCGAAATAGATTGATGAATCCGATTTAGATTGTGTCAAGTCAGCATCAGTCAGCAATGAGCTCAGTTTATCGCTCCAACACTTCGATGCCTGACGTAAACCATATAAGGATTTATTCAACTTCCATACTGTGTTCGGCGAATGATATCCTGGTGGAGGTTCTATGTATGAAGGAATCAATACTTCAGGTCACCATATAGAAAGGCAGTTTTTACGTCGCAATGACGAGTTTGCCATTTACGCTTAGCTGCTATAGATAGAATGAGGCGTACTAGTGAGTGGCTCGCAACCGGTGCATAGGTATCACAAAAGTCTACTCCCGGGTCTTGACTAAACCCTTTCACCACAAATCTGGCTTTGAACCTGTCGGTGGAACCGTCCGTTTTGGTTTTTATCTTATATAGCCAGCGAGATCTTAAAATTTTACCGCACACGTCGGATTCTCTGACTGCTTGAAAGACATTTAATCTGTTTAGTTGATTGAATTCGTCGTTCATGGCTTGGATCCAGTCTTCTGAATGTTCATTATTAATTGCTTGTTTGTATGTCTCTGGTATGGTAATTGTCTTGTAACACATGTAATCTTGCAAATGCAGTGGCAATTTAACATTCCTTTTGGGGCGATTCTCGTTGATTTGGACATCGGACTCAGTCTCGCACGGGTTGGTAATTTCAGAATTTACCGGTTGGTCCAGGGTTGATTCAACTTGAAGTGACTGGTCATTGACGTCATCTATACTTGCTATTATATTTCCTATCGATTTGTACACCTCCCCAACGTCGGAATCTTTTGACTGCTCGTACAATGTGTGATTAAAAACTCGGACGTTTCTTGAGTAAATCACTTCGCCAGTTTCAGGATTCAGTAATTTCAATTTATTTGGGTGTTGAAATCCGACCACCATCATTTTGGTACCACGACTGTCAAACTTGTTCTGGAATTTATTCTTCTTAACGTAGGCAATAGCACCAAAACGATGTAACTTCCTATAATTGGAGTCTCTATCTAAGAATAATTTATAAGGAGTTTTACCTTAAATAATCGTTTGAGGTAATGAATTTTGCAGGATAGTTGCGTACGTCACCGCCAAATGCCAAAACCTGCGTGGTAACTGGGATTCGTTAATCAGGCAGCGAGACATTGTCACAAGTGACCGAATCTTCCTTTCTGCGACTCCGTTCGATTGTGGTGTATGTGGTGTTGTCGTTAAGTGTACAATTCCGTGTTCATCAGTGAACCTTTTCATTTTTTTGTTAAGAAATTCTCCTCCATTATCTGTGAAGTGTTTTCAGTTTTTGGCCTGTTTGACGTTCTGCCCAGCTGACGTAATATAAAAAGACATCGTAGAAATCCAATTTCTGTTTAATGCAAAAGGTTGCACAATGACGGCTGTAATCGTCGATGATCACCGCCATATATTGATCACCGTCGTCGCTCGGTGGAAATGGTCCACACAAATCTGCGTATATTACCTCGAGGGGCTTGGTTGTTGTTGCAGGTCTTTTCTTGAATCGCGGTTTAGTGAGTTTATTTTCGGCGCACACCTCACAGTCCTTTATTAATTTGACGTTAAGTTCAGGGAAATCTTTTCTCAGCAAGGACAGTTTATTATTTCCTATGTGACCTAATCTTGAATGCCAGTCGTTATCGTCCTTCCGAGTCCTAACAGTGGCGATATATGCCACGAACAGACCGCTTGTGACTTCAAGTGATGGAACTTGTAGGATTAATTTGTTATTTTTATAAATGGACCATCCATCTTGGTCTATCGTTTGTTCATATCCACTGATGTGAAGTTGTGGTATGGAAATAAGATTATCTCCGTCCGGTGCATATAGGCCGTTAAGTGACAGCTTGCCGCAAATGGTGTTAATTTCGAATGTGCCACTATGTTGTGCTTGAACCTTGTGATTTCCAAATATATGAATCATAACAGGAGTTTCAAGTTGAAATAATTTAGTGAATGAGGATTTGTCGTTGCAATAGTGGTGGGAAGCACCGCTATCCAATATCCAACCACTTGTTTTATCATATACTGCCATCAGGGCGTTTGCCTTATGACCATCATCATTTTTATTCTTGTTGGTCGGCATAGACGTGTTTTGTCGATTTTTAAGACGATGGCACTCGTTTCTGTTGTGGTTTTTCCTTCTACTTTCTCCCGAAAGAAAGCCACTCAGCTGCGGAACTATCATCTCAATGACAAGATAGTGAATCATGTCGATCATATTGTGGATTTAGGTGTTGTCCTAGACAAGAAACTAAATTTCAATATGCACTATGATAATATTACTGCCAGGGCCAATAAGCTTCTTGGCTTTATAAAGAGAAGGGCTAAAGAGTTCGGTAATGTATGGGTTACAAAAACACTTTTCTGTTCCTTAGTCCGCCCAATCCTTGAATACGCTTGCCCGGTCTGGGACCCCATTTTCGAAGTCAACAGGAACAGGATTGAATCTGTTCAAAAGAAATTTCTCCTCTTTGCCTTGAGACATCTGCATGATCCGCACGATTTTCGAAGCCTGCCACCCTACAATGACCGGCTCAAAATTTTAGAGCTTATGCCACTGTCGGCGAGGAGAAAAATGCTTATTTCATGCCTTACCCTAGACATTATAAACGACAACCTTAAAGTACAGTTTCTATCGCGTATGGTCAAATTCAATGATCATGTTCGACACACAAGACATACGAAACTCCTTTAGGAATACCCGCACCGTACTGAATATGGAAGAAACGAGCCCGTCAACAGATGTTGTATGGTCTTCAATAGCCATGGATCATGTTTTTCCCCTACAATTGACAAAATATCCTTCAAGAAAAAACTTAGATCCCTACATAGCATGAATCCTTCCCACTAACAATTATCTTTAGCCAGTGTCACTAATTTTTAAGACTATATAAGAAAACATTAATGTAATGTAATTTAAGTTAGCCTTGTTTGGCTTATATAAATAAATAAATAAATAAATAAAAAGTGCAGAATTTCGATGTGCTTTTTAGTGCGGCTTTACTTGAGGAACTCATGTTGGCTGAAGAGTATGATTTGATCGACGCTTCGCGCGATATCGACGGGAAAACTTGTTCAATACGTAAGCATTTGTCTGCAGTAGATATTTGTAATGTCTCCGGAAATGCAAGTTTCGTTTGCGATGATAAATAAGTGGAGAACTATCAGGACGAAGCAATGTTCAGACATTTTCAACTTATCGTCCGCCACATTATTAATTTTGTAGTACTGGTTCTTCAGTATGGTCAAAGTGTCGTCAATCTTGATTAGATCGGTCAACTTCATGTTGAGTAATTGGTTAATTGTGGTCATTTGATTGGATACTCCGGATGTTTCATATCTAGTGACTAATTCACGCCACACATCGTATACATTTGTGTATTCGGAAATGGTACTGGCTATTGGGTTGCTTACTGATTCAATTACTAGTCCGTATGCATTTCCTTGTTCCTCTTCGCCGTCGGCTAATTTTTGAATAATCGCCTTTTTACATTTGTTTTTAACTAGTACGGCTAGCATTTGTACCTTCCATCCAGCAAAATTTTCATTTCCTGTAAGTTGCTCCAAGTTGGACTTTCGACCCGCCATCTTGTTGATTGGCTTGTGTTTTTAATTTTTTAGCCGGTAGAACCTCGTGCTGATAACGTGTTAGAAATTTGGTGGGATGGCTAAAAGAATAATTACACTTAGTTAAATTGCAAATACAAAGATGTTACGTTTATTGATAATAAATCTCTATAACATTTCTCGAGATAATTATATTATATTAAAACAAAATACTACACGACTGTTGAGCTTCTAAAGGGTCGAAGAAGATTCAATATGTGAGTGCGACACATCAGCTAAGTAAAGTGACAGCTCCATGTTAAGGCTGGTTCGTAAAAGCTGTGTTGTGCGCGTTTACAGCGAGCGGTGATTTTTGTACTTGGATACTTATAACATAGTGAAGTATAATCCTTCAGTATCTGAGGGTGGTATGGGCCACTACATTGCATACTGCCGGAAGCTGGATAATAGTTGGATAATAAGAGATGATTTGCAATCCAAAGAAAGAGTTTGCTGCAAAGCATTAAAAATTATAAAAATATCTGGAATCTTTTATGTTAAATGTAAAAATATTTGAATTATACTGTATGCAGACTAAATTATATTTTCTTATTAAAAGTCTAAAACTTATATTATACTATAATTTTATTAAAATAGATGATAGTAGTATGTTCGAATTTACTAGTAATTCATTTGTACTCGCAAGACGACTTTCTAAACTATTTTCAGATTATATAAATATTACAATAAATGGATTGTTTCTGAGAATTTAGAATTATTATTTATTTATTCTTTAAATATGAAGTTTCTATTTTTTGCATGTTAAAAAATATTATTATATGATACATGAGCTATTTTACCATTTGTGAACCGATGCACAGCCTCCAGAACTCGACTCTAATTCCAAACTTGCTGCTCTAGGGACACGCTTCTGATCTGGTCCATAAAAATACCTACAAATCCAACAACAAATAATCAACGACCTTTAGTTTTTTATTTATTCAGGCCTTTAAATTGTTATATTCTAATGCAAAAGAATAAGTATTGAGAAAAATCAAGTGAATATTGCAACAAAAACATTTTGCATTACATTTTCCATGAAAAATTCATGGATAAATGCAAATGGATAAATGCATGCAAATACAAATAGCATAGATGAAAAAAAGGAAATAAAGATAAAGTATTTTTGCTTATCTGATGCATCCGCAGATTTTGGCCACCAATTTCTCTGCTCATCTCTCATCCCCAAAGAACTGCACCATCTCCTCTCGTTTCCAACTCCACCAGGTCCACTTTCTCAGTCCACTTTCTCAAGTTGAGCGCAATGGTTGCAGTATGCCTAGCCCTAGTCATTGAATATATATGGAGTATTAATGCCACGTCGAATGTAGAGATCGCTTCGGTCTCCTCGACAAGTACCGCACTACTTCCTGGTACACCGTCTGCTGACCACCGCAACCACTGCACTGCAACTCATCTCTGGGGCGGGGGTGGGTTTTGGGAGGAGAAGTATCACGGTGGATGTTTGCATTTCAAAAGTCCCTAGGCTAGGATATGCGCGCACCCGCAGTACGCATCATTTACCTAGTTTATAGCTACTCCAAAAATAATTCGAATTATGGATCATCCAAAATTTTTTGTCGTATAATAGCCTCGACACACGTACGCATTTATGACGAAAATTCAGCATTAATTAGGAATATGAACCTCATCAATTAGGAAAACCGATTAGACAAATCGATTACGAAATCTCAAAAGAGGGCCATCTGTCGAACGATAGATCATGTTAAAACGCCCGCTTTTAGGCGTTTTTCCAGAATCAGCTGATTTTGATTTTCATTTTAATTGAAAATTAATCAAAAATATTACTTTTTTCCATATTAAAAAATTAAATGTTACTTGTTTCCATTCCATTAAGGCAACAACGTATCAAAGATATAATTTTTTTTTATTTTTCGTTCTCTGACATTTTTCACTGCACTACCACCTGTTACAACTGTCATAATATAATAGCTGCGTTCCATTGGGTAATATTCCCGAGTACTCCGGAGTACTCCCAACTACCCCTGCACTTTTACGTTTTACTCGTATTTACTTCTGACATCAAAAAATCGCGTTCCATTGGTGATGTACTCCGGAGTACTCCGAATCGCCCAATGGAACGCAGCTAATGAGGTATTTTGACATGTTCGTGTTAAAGGCGTTCGTTATAAATTACGAATTTTCGTTATATTTTGATTGCCGTCTGTCGATGCTATAAACGGGGTAATTCGAATTATCACTTAATGCTGTAAACATAATTGGGGCGACCGACGTAACTACTTTCGCAAGAAGTGTCAAAAACCAATAGAATATACGTCTGTATATTAGGGTGCACATAAATTCGACCACGGCGACGGCCACGTCGCTGACCACGGCGGCTCAATCAATCTAATTTCTATTTTGTAGCTATCGCCTGTCAAAGATGTTTATTTACTGAGGTTATGTTTTCATAATCTGTGTATTTTTTATTTTGAGGTTTGATTAAACAAACCCATTGTTATATAATTGATGCAATATTTTTAATATTGCTTATTTTTTTTCATATTTTTCATGATTATATGAAAAAATATTTCTTCACAGATAACAATAAAAAACAAAAATTAAGTCGCCGTGGCTCCAATTATGTTCACACAACGAATTTCAGCCCGGAAATCGCTGTTGCCGTCGCCGCCGCCGTGGTCGTGGTTCCAATTATGTTTACAGTATAAACCGAAAATTTTCAGTTCCTCAAGCTTAATTTATTTCAGCTTAAGACAAATTATTTTGTGTAAGTGTAAGGAGTGCTCAAAATGGCTGATTTTGGTCTTACATTAAAAGAATAATCTCACTCTATTCCGGTTAGTTATTAAGGTTATTTTCAACGTAAATTTTCAATTGTTTGAGAGAGAATCCGAATCTGTTTATACAAGCGATTTTAAGCTTAAAACCGTCTTACGCATAAACAAGGTAAATGTAAGTTGAAATCGATTGCGTATTAAATACCCGTGTATAAAATCCAACTAACACTACTACTTTCCTGGATATAAATTCTACCAGCTGACTTTCTACCGCATGCATCACCACCAATATAATCATAATTTTCATTATCATAATTTTCATTGTTATCATTTTGCATTTGTCATCATTTTTCAATATATATCAGAACCCGTTGCACTGTAGCAAATTGTAATTCCTTTTGAAGACTCCGTCTGAGTCTAACTCTGATCGCTGGAAGAATCGCTTGTAATTTTTTTGGTTCGACCGCAAACTTGCGGATAATAAATTATATCAAAATAAACGTCTTCGCGTTTTATTTAAACTAATATATGTGCGCTTGCACTAAATCATTATTAAATATTTATTTGAAATATTTTCATGGTGCCGAAACCCGGGAACTAACCCGTATATTATATTTTGAAATCGCGGACTTTTCTTTTGGTGACATTACGGTGGTTTCTTTTGTTGTATAGTGACTTGTGGCAAATACATATCAGTTAGTGAAGAAAATTTATTCAAAGGCAAATATTAAGTGGATTTAATTGAAAAAGAAGTTTAAAGTGGATTTAACAGAATTACAGAATTATTTGCCTTGAGTGGTTAAAGTAAAGTGCACCTTGCAAACATATAGCCACGTGCAGCAAGCTGAAGGACAAAGGGTCAGACGTCATTTCTCATCTGTACATATTGGGAGTACGGTATATGCAGACAATCAAGTGAGTCCGTTCCATTTATTTTCATTTTATTTTCTTCGGTTCCGTTTATTTGATTTATATCCCAAAATGGAAAAAATTATTGAAAAACTGACCCACAGTTCGGGACGAATAACTCGTTTTTTAATAAATACGGATAAGACCGCGAAGAGTAAACAGACTGAGGAGTACCTGGACGCGAGAATCCAGTTACTTCAATCATATTGGCGAGAATATGTGGAACATCATGATCAAGCATATGACGATGCTACTCCTGAAGTATTGAAGGAGGATTATTTTACTAAGGACGTATTTTCAGATGTGGAACAGGTTTATATGGAGTCCGTAGCGACTTTACGCGAAAGACTACGCACGTGGAAGGTAAAGACACCTCCGAATCCTTCCTCCACAAAGATGGAATCCTCTGACACTGCACAGGAAGTCGCTTTAAAACTCCCTAAGATATCATTACCTGTTTTTAGTGGGAATTATTTGGAATGGCCTGCCTACCGCGATCTTTTTAAATCATTAGTTACAGAGAACGATTCCATTGCCCCTGTTCAGAAATTGCATTACTTGCAATCAAGCTTAAGTGGTGAAGCAAAAAATCTGGTAAAGCATTTACCTACGACTACTGCGAATTATCTATCTGCATGGCGCATATTAAAGAATAGGTATGAAAACAAGCGAATATTAACACATTCCTGTCTTACTACAATAATGACTCTTCGTCCAATGACCTCCGAAACGGCCAATGAACTTAGAAAGCTTCTCGACACTACTACGCAATCGCTAGCCTGTTTGGAAAATCTAGGTAGACCTGTCAACCACTGGGATGACTGGCTGATATACATCGTTACCCAAAGACTAGATTCCCAAACCAGGAAAGACTGGGAAAATACTCTGGACAGTACTACTGAAGTTCCCGAATTTAAAACTCTAGTGAAGTTTTTAGAAGGTCGACTTCGTACCTTAGAAATGGTCAAAACCTTTTCCTCTGACCACAAAACTAAACCACAACCATTGCGTCTACCTACAGCTACACGCGCGCATAACACTACAACTTTTAAGCATTGCGTTATATGTGGCGCAAAGCATTTCATTATCTTTTGTCCAAAATTTCGTGCTAAGACCGTGATACAACGAAAAGGGTTAGTGGAAGCCAACACATTGTGCCCCAATTGCTTAAAACCCGGACACCTGTTGTCCAGTTGTCAATCGGCAGGACGCTGTAAGACATGTAGTCAACAACATCACACCATGTTACATGACTCAGATCACGTCTCCGAAACCAGTGGAGCATATAGTAACGCCGATCCTTCAACTTTTAATCAATCTACTAAGACTTTCAATGTAGGACTGCAATCTCAATGCATTGGTCGACCCGTTCTTCTGGTTACCGCAAGGGTTCTTATAGAGAACAAACAAGGACAATCAATACAAGCACGCGCATTGCTGGATCAAGGATCAGAGATGACATTCGTTTCCGAGTACATCGCGAAGGCATTATCACTATATCGACACAGTGTTCAGGTTCCGATTTATGGAATAACAGATTATCCCACAGGAGTTTCCAAGAGTGCTGTGAGCTTTAACATACGGTCTTTAAACAATACACGACCACGCTTCGAGGTCACGGCCTTAGTTCTTCCGTCCCTATCGTCTTCATTACCCACTAGCAACGTGACCTACAATGCCTGGCCGCATATACAAGGATTAACTCTGGCTGACCCTGAGTTTAATAAACCTTCACGGATAGATCTAGTCATAGGAGTTGAATTGTATTCGCGTTTGATGCTATCAGGCTTACGTCGTGGCCCACCAGGAGCACCACTGGCTCAAAATACCCATTTAGGCTGGATACTATCAGGTCCAGTGGAACCTGGAAATTGTGTAATGATGTCTAGGAGTGTGAATTTACATCTTACGTCAGCAGATAACCTTTCTCAGACATTGCGACGATTTTGGGAGATCGAAGAATTGCCATCAATATCACACCTGTCACCTGACGATGCGAGTTGTGAGGAATTTTTTATAAGGACTACAAAGAGAGATCAGGATGGACGCTATATTGTAAGACTACCCAAGAAGGAAAAGATAATTCCTTTTGGTAATACTCGCAATCACGCAGTTGCATGCCTTCTTCGGCTGGAGAAGAGATTCGCTACAGATAAGGAGTTGTGTAGTCAATATCATCGTTTTCTTGAGGAGTATCTCAGTTTAGGACATATGATAAAAGTTCCGGAACATGAAAAGCGGTTACCTGCAGGCAGAGTCTTCTACTTGCCGCACCACGCAGTCTTAAAACCAAGTAGTACAACGACTAAGTTAAGGGTTGTTTTTAATGCTTCCTTCAAATCCCCCTCAGGGGTTTCACTTAACGATTGTCTACACCCTGGCCCAAAGTTACAGTTAGATCTTTGGACGATTATAATGCGATGGCGACGATATCCATATGTTTACACCGGCGATATAGAAAAGATGTTTCGTCAAATTCTTGTACCTAATGAGGACTCTAATCTTCAACGGATAGTATGGCGAGACTCACCATCCGCTCCAATAGAGGACTACAAACTAGTCACGGTGACTTATGGAACATCACCTGCCCCGTTCTTGGCTTGCCGGACATTACGACAGTTGTCCCTTGATCATCAACAGGAATATCCGGCTGGATCGGAAGTACTACTAAATCATTTTTATGTCGACGATACGCTCTTTGGTGATTATGATCTTCCATCGACGATCAAAAAGCGCAATGAACTCAATCAACTTCTTAAAAGAGGCGGATTCACTCTTCGCAAGTGGGCAGCGAACAAAGCAGAACTACTGCAAGGTATCCCAAATCAAGACAAGGAAGTTTGCACTACTGCTCCTAAACTGCTTCAGGACGATCAAATAAAAACTTTGGGAATACTGTGGTACCCTGACCAAGACTCCTTTCGTTTATCTATTCCAAACTTCGAACAGCTACCTTCCTACACTAAACGCAATGTTCTATCAGATATAGGGAAGTTGTTTGATCCCCTAGGGTGGCTCAGCCCGGTCGTTATTAAAGCCAAGGTGTTTCTACAAACTTTGTGGCTAGCTAAACTTGAATGGGATGACGAGCTCCCAACCGAGCTAGCAACAGATTGGCATGATTTTCGCACACAACTGAATCATCTGGCACACATAGAGATTCCACGTTGGCTGGGTACGAAGTACGCCAACATCGACGCAGAGATACATGGATTCTGCGACGCATCCACTCTAGCGTACTCAGGAGTCGTGTATTTACGCATCCCCGCTGAAGTTCCTCCCACCGAAGTCAACCTACTGGCTAGCAAAACTAAAGTGGCCCCTTTAAAAACTATCTCTGTACCAAGGCTGGAGCTCTGTGGAGCCAACTTACTTACAAAACTCATCAATTCTGTTGTAGAGGCAATGGGGTTACAAGCGCTGCCGGTTTACGCCTGGACGGATTCATCCATAGTGCTGACATGGCTAAAATCTCATCCATCAAAGTGGAAAACTTTTATCGCCAACCGCGCCTCGGATATTCAAACAACATTACCTAACTGTAATTGGCGATACGTTCCTACTTCTGACAATCCTGCTGACTGCGCAAGTCGGGGTTTGTACCCAGATGAACTGAAGAACCATCCCCTATGGTGGCACGGCCCGCCATGGCTCCAGCAATATTCAACGTATTGGCCAAAGAACATGCTTGACAAGCCTGCAGATGACGACTTGGAGTCAAATCAAACACGCTGTGGCTTAGCTAGGAAGCTCTGCAAGGAAACATGGCCCTTATTAAATCGTTATTCATCGTTGGAACGACTACTAAGAGTCACCGCTTGGTGCCAACGATTCGCACTTAATTGCAAGAATAAGAGCAACAAAGTTACCTCTTCCTTAACAGCTGCCGAATTAGAATGTTCACTCATCTTCTGGATAGCCCACGTTCAGCATCTTTACTTCCATGAAGAGATACGGTCAGTTCAACTCGGACAACCGCTACCGAAACGAAGCAAGCTTCTAACTCTACGCCCAATACTAGATAAAAATAACCTGCTAAGAGTAGGAGGACGAATAAGTAATTCATATCTCTCGTATTCGGAGAGTCATCCTATCATTGTACCATCACATTCGTATCTAGACACGTTAATTATAGCTGATGCACACAAGAAGACTCTCCATGGAGGCCCACAACTTATGCTACAACACCTTCGTTCCAAATTCTGGATTATAAACGCTAGGCAAAGAGTAAGATCTTACACACGCCAATGCGTGCGGTGTATCCGCTATCGTACCGCAACGCATAATCAACAAATGGGAGACCTTCCAACAGCCCGAGTTCAGCAGTCTAAACCCTTCGAGAACGTTGGCATCGATTATGCCGGCCCAATAGCGGTCACCGCGATCAAACACCGAGGTGCAAAGTCACACAAAGCATACATCGCTTTGTTCGTCTGTTTTGCAACCAGAGCTGTCCATCTGGAACTGGTAATGGGACTCACATCTGAGGCCTTCATCGCAGCATTTAGGCGCTTTATATCTCGACGAGGTCGTTGCTCGCACGTCTATAGCGACAACGCAACAAATTTCGTTGGAGCAGACAAAATTCTTCAGAAACACTTGCAAGAGGCGCTAGCTGAAAGCTCCATACCAGTACGCAATTTCCTAAGTAAGGAAGGAGTAACGTGGCACTTCATTCCCCCCGTATCTCCTCATATGGGTGGCATTTGGGAAGCTGGTATCAAGTTGGTAAAACATCACTTACGCCGAGTGATTGGCGATACTATATTATGCGTCGAGGAGATGAATACCCTGCTAGCGGAAATAGAGGCCTGTCTTAACTCCCGACCGATTTGCCCTCTAAATGACGATCCTGAGGACAGCGCTGCATTGACCCCCGGACACTTCCTCATGGGGTGTGCTCCCTTGTCTGTTCCTGAGCCAACACCACCCGATTCGACTGGAAATAGCCCCTCTCATCGATGGGTTCACGTACAAACTATGGTGCGACATTTTTGGACAACGTGGCATAAGGATTATCTAAACTATCTGCAGCACAGGAGAAAATGGCAAACAGAGCAACCTCAAATCAAGGTAGACGATCTCGCGCTAATAAAGGATAATCAGCTTCCACCCTGCAAATGGGCTCTCGCTAGAGTCACCAATATCTACCCCGGACAAGATACATACGGAATCTATGTGTTCTACCCAACCTCTCACAAAATTAATTCAATGTCCAAAAAAAAAAAACCGCTTACGCTTTAATTTTTCCCCAATCTTCCACAGATTTCTAGAGAAAAGGCTGTAGGTATGGATCATGGCGGGCGGCGCAAACTTGAGAACTTTTCACCTACCGGTGAGGCGGGCGGCATGTATAAAATCCAACTAACACTACTACTTTCCTGGATATAAATTCTACCAGCTGACTTTCTACCGCATGCATCACCACCAATATAATCATAATTTTCATTATCATAATTTTCATTGTTATCATTTTGCATTTGTCATCATTTTTCAATATATATCAGAACCCGTTGCACTGTAGCAAATTGTAATTCCTTTTGAAGACTCCGTCTGAGTCTAACTCTGATCGCTGGAAGAATCGCTTGTAATTTTTTTGGTTCGACCGCAAACTTGCGGATAATAAATTATATCAAAATAAACGTCTTCGCGTTTTATTTAAACTAATATATGTGCGCTTGCACTAAATCATTATTAAATATTTATTTGAAATATTTTCAACCCGTTTATACGTTAATTCGAAATTTTGGCGTAACTTTAAGTTAAATCGATTTAATTTTGCTGCTTTAAACTTGGTAATTTAAAAGTATATGGAAAACTAACAATTTTAAGATTTAATATGAATTATTTGGAAATTTGCAATTTTCTGAACGGAGCAAATTGAATTAACCCGGGAGCAAATTACTGGTGTATTCAGCATTATCATAAAAGCCTTTTTGTAGTAATTATGCGCGAATCTATGTATCACATTTTTAACAATTTTTTTTTCGTCTTCCAATTGGGATCAAATTAAAAAAATAGCATAACTAAACGGAGCAAATTAAGATCTTTATAATCGTATTTTTTTTTATTATATCATCACTTTTGTGCGCCGGGACCCTTCCGGTATAAAATCTTGCCCTTACAAATGAACTGTTTACACGCCGTCACTACGCATTCTAATCAGCTGATCCCCTTGAATTTTGCGTGGCATTAGTTAGTGTAAACAAAGAAATCCAAGCACACAAAATTTACATTATTTCGAGTATTTAGCTCAGTGATTTCCACAATTATTAATGGAAATATGTAATATATATGTTTAGGAAGTATTTGAGGTTACCCACTTACCTGAAAAAGGATTTTCCTCGCAGAATTAGCGAATTATTCGTACATCCACAAACTGCACACTTCATTGTTCTTATTTCACTTAAAATTCACTTGTAACAACTTTAATTGCACTGAAGACAAATTCTTCGAACTTTCTTTCTTCTTTTAATTTAGTTTTGAAAAAAACTGGAAGTAAATTTGATAAAAACCACTCGTTTCAAAGAAAATGCACTACCGAACGCGGGAAAACAATTTATAATTGTTTGACTGTTCTGATACCGGATTTCACTACGCTCACGTACAGGGATTTTACACGCGAGGGCCTTTCCTGTAGTTCTATATTCTAAGCACAGCGTCTGCACTAGCCATGGCCATTTCCAAATATCCGGCCGGGCACTAGCAACTTTTTTGATGAGCGATTAAATAGTTTAATCAATGAAAACTTTAAACCTCAAACAGAACCAATCCGTTCCGTCTGCTCCCTTCGTTTTTTTTCTGCCGGCTGGACACAACCAATCCGTTCCGTCCGTACGTTTTAAATCAGCTGATCAGTTGACAAATAAAATATTTTACAATGTTTCATGTGAAAGTAGTTGAAAGTTGCTTATGTCCTCTCAAATCTTATCTTTTTTGTAACTTTTGTGGTGGAATTAATCTATTTGTCATACAATTTCTTGTGAAATTTAACATTTTCAATAAAACTCTGTATCCATGATGGGTCAAACTGAATGTCAACAACATTGCCTAAAAAGTTGACCAACTTCTTTCGGCCCGTTCTTTCCGTCCGCTTGGTTGTGGCTACCGCTCCGTTCGGCTCTTAGAATAGAGAACTACAGGAAAGGCCCTCGGGTATAAAATCCGTGTATGGGAGCGTATTGAAATCGCTATCAGTCAACTGTTAAATTGGTACAATTTCTTGTTAGTTAACTGTCAAATTTTCCCGCGGCACTTTCTTTAAAACGAGTTTTTCTATAAAATTTACTTAAAGTTTTTCACAAAACTAATTAAAAAGAAGAAAGAAAGTTTAAAGAATTTGTTTTTGTCAATTAGAAGTTGTTACGAGTGTATTTTCAGTGAAAAAAAGAGCAATGAAGTGTGCAGTTTGAATTTCACTACGCTAAAATTCTTCGAGGGCCCTTCCTGTAGTTTTGTATTCTAAGGTTCGGCTCATGGCAAGCTTACCGAAATGTCAAATTACCAACGTAAAAACGGACGGAACGGATTGGTTCTGTTTGAGCCTTCACTCGCCGTTAAAATAGAACGTGTTGGATTTTTTTATTTGCCGCAACTTAAAAACCGCCTGTGTGCGGCCTTAAGCCCAAAACAGAATGAATGCAGAAACTTCGACTTCAACTTTGCATTTTGACAGTTTCATACATTTTCTATAGTACTCACGTACAGTTAACAGAATCAATGCAGTAAACGTTGCAGTAAACTTTGCGCCGACTTCGACTTTGAAAATTTTAAAAATTGCTGCAAAAATTTCAGAACTACCAACACAACATTTCAATTTTGCCACTGTAGCCAAATTAGAAAATTTAAATTGATTGAGTTTATCGTATGCAAAATTTTATAATTGCAGGTAATATACGTAAAAGTCACTTACAATAAAAAAAAAATTGGTAAATTTTTTAAAATTTATAATTTTTGTTATGTTATTAAATGGTGATCGCAATTGTAAATTCTATCTGTCAAATTATAGACTTTGAAGTTCTGAAATGAATGTGTTAGCGCTGTGCAGCAAATTCGACTTTACTGCAACGGTGAAGTCAAAGTCGAAGTTTCTGCATTCTTTCTGTTTTGGGCTTTAGGGGCCATCCATAAATTACGTCACACGTTAAGGGGGAGGGTGGGGGCGAAAAGTGTGAAATTGTGTGACAAGGGGTGGGAGGGTCCTAAATTTCGTGACGTCACATTTCAAAATCTAATATATCTAAGTACAGTAATACTGCGCTTTAAGGCCTGTCCTCACTACGCGGACTTAGATCCCACCCGCTTTTGGCCGTGCGGCCTACTCAAAAGCGCGCGTGATCTTTTAATTTTCTGAAAGTGACTGAGAAAAAAATCAATTCTAGTTTGAAACGCCGTAAGCGTTTTTGAAAAGCTCATATTGTGTGCTATGCCAGTTATAAATAACTTAAAGGAGTGGGTTCAACGTCCATGAACTCAAAATGATTAAGTTTGTATCTTTCATTAATATAATTATTCGTTTTTTGTTTTGTTAATTTTTTGAAGAGTGTGATTTAATGTTGGTTTTATTAAAAAATAATTTAAATAGAAATAAAACTAATTTCGGAACTGCTGTTTTAATTTAATAATTTCTAGATGTAAAATTGCAAAATATGTGACGTCACACTAGCGAGGGAGGAGTCTCACAAATGTGACCAGCTGTGACAAGGACTGGATGGGGGTCAAAAAATCATGAAATTCGAGTGACGTAATTTATGGATAGCCCCTTACATACGTTTACTTTAGTGCGTTCCATTTTTTGTGATTAAAAAGCTGCTTCAAATTAGTTGCTAGTGCGCGACCGGCCTATGGCATGGACAGTGTAGACCCTGAAACTTGGATATTTTTAATGGCAGATCTTATGGCAAACTCGATGGAAAGCCATTATGGCAGGCCATCGAATCTGCCATGAATTTCAAAGTTCAAACAACTAAAAGCCAAACATATAGCAGAAACGAAAAGAAACCGAAACGAAAACGAAATGAACTTGAAAATGCCAGCGATTATATAGGTGCCTGAGCGAATCGGTTCTTTGACATTTGTTGACAAGTTTTGCATTGAGTAGAAGAGTTTTTTATTTTCGATAAATACATCTTTAGCATTTGAAACGTGTATACAGATTATAAAAAACACCCGCTCGAATTCAATAAAGTTTTTATTTTAATGCTAAATTATAAACAAGATGTCATCTAAATTTTACTACAAGTAATTAATAATATTTTCGGTTTTAATAGCACCGTCGGACGCGTGTGTAACTTTTTCTTAATGGTTGCCGTGAAAACAGAAAGCGGAATCGTCTGCTTGTTTTTGGCTGTGTCTCTCTCATCTTTTTTGATGTGCTGAATGACACTAAATTCGTGTTGCCAGTGTAGTCGCTACAGCACTCCCCCTTTAATAACCATGTCGAAGCGACATGGCTTTCTTATAGCTCGGCCAGTACGTGTTGTTTTGGATGTTGCTCCGTTTGGGGTATTTTGTTCCTGTTGATCGTTGAAAGTTACCTTTTTCTTGATTGGTTTAGATCCTTTTTGTTGCTCCGTGCGGGTGGCCTTCGTTCGGACTGGTATGGATTGTGATAGCGGGAGTGTAAGTTTTGGTTCGTGCTCTCCGGCGATGTGTGCGGCTTTCAGCCTGTCTATTGAGATGTTGTGTGCTTTTCCACGGATTTGTACCTGGTAGAATTTCTCGTGTTTTCCTAGCACTTCATACGGTCCGTCGTATGGCTGTTGTAGTGGTTTTCTTACACTGTCGTTACGTATGAAAACATGTGAACAATTGTGGAGGTCCTGTTGGATGAATGGTGGTTTCTTACCTAAATGGTGTGTTGTTTGGGATGGCCTTAGCTTCCTTATATAGTCCCGTAATTGTTCTATGAATTCGTGATTGTTTGTTATTGTTGTGTAGTAATTATTGTAGGTACGCCAAATTTGGATATCCATCCACTAAGTAACGCTTTGGCGACTGTTTCAGCTGTTTGATCCCTGAGCGGTATGGCTTCCGGCCACCTGGTATATCGGTCAATTATTGTTAAGCAATATTCGAATCCTCTGGAGTACGGTAGAGGTCCTATTAAATCGATGTTTAAGTGTTGAAAGCGGCCTGAAGGTAAATTATAAGTTTGTAATTGGGCTCTGTTATGACGCATTATCTTCGATCGTTGGCACTGTATGCATTTTCGTACCCATTCTCTGCAGTCTTTTCTCATGGATGGCAAAAAGAAACGTTCGCTGACAATCTTTATTGTTGTCTTAGCTCCTGGGTGGGTTAAGTTGTGAAATTTTCTAAAAACGATGTGCCGATGACTTGGTGGGATATACGGTCTCGTCCGGTTTCCTGATACTTCACAGTATATTTCGTTCCTTGACTCAGGTATCGGTGTTAATTTTATTTCCAGACGGTGATTTTTTTGGAGTTGGGTGAGCTCGTCGGTAAGCTGATGTTTTGCTATGTCGTCATAGTTGATCTCTATGGGCTGGATGTTTACGGTGTCGATTTCGCTGAGGCCCGTTTCTGTTGGGATTCGTGACAGCAGGTCTGCTATTATGTTTTGCGTTCCCGTGATGTGGCGGATGTCCGTAGAGAATTGACTGATGAAACTTAGTTGCCTGGATACACGTGGCGATAATTTGGAGGATTTTTGTTTGAAAGCGTAAACTAAAGGTTTATGGTCTGTTATTAATACTAACGGACGTCCTTCCAACATGTGCTGGAAGTATTTTACGCTTTGGTAGATTGCTACTAACTCTCGTTCGTACGTGCAGTGTTTCTCTTGCGCGTTAGTTAGTTTTTTTGAGTAAAATCCTAGGGGTTGAAGCTCTTCGTCTACCATCTGATGTAAGGCGGCTCCAACTGCCTTGTCAGACGCATCTACGTGAAGAATTAACGCTGCGTTCTGCTGAGGATGTGCAAGAAGCGTTGCTTTTGCGAGTTCCTGTTTACTTTCTTCGAAGGCGGTTTCTGTATCCTTTGTCCATTTAAGTACTTGTCATTCTTTTTGTTCCCCGTTATTAGGCTGTGCAACCTCGATTGCGTTTCTGCAGCTCGAGGGAGGAAACGTCGGTAAAAATTCAGCATCCCTGTGAATCTGCGAAGTTCTTTGGCGGTGGAAGGTTGTGGAAAATTGCTGATCGCTGTTACTTTGTCCGGCCGGGGCAAAAGGCCGTCTGTGCTGACTTCGTGCCCTAGAAATTTGACTGACTTTTCGGCGAATGTGCATTTTGCTACGTTAATAGTTAGACCAAATTGTCGGAACCTTTCGAAAACAGTTCTGAGGTGTAAGTAATGTTCCTCTATTGAAGAGGAAGCGATGATCACATCGTCAATGTAGCACGATACAAAGTCGAGATTCTTCAGTACTTCATGCATATATCGCTGGAAGGATTGCGCGGCATTGCACAATCCAAATTGCATGTAACAAAATTCGAACAACCCGAAGGGTGTTGTAATGGCTGTCTTTTTTATATCCTCCTCCGCTATTGGGATTTGGTGATATGCACGCCGTAGATCCAATGTTGAAAATATTTCCTTACCTGCGAAAAACGATGTACAATCCTGGATGTGGGGTATTGGATAGCGGTCGGGTGTGGTTATGGAGTTCAACCTTCGGTAATCACCACATGGGCGCCACTCTCCGTTGGCTTTTCGCACCATGTGCAATGGGCTCGCCCAGTTACTATCGGATGGTCGGCAAACTCCCGCTTCCATTAGGTTTGCAAATTCCTGTCTTGCGGCTATCAATTTCTCGCTAGGTAGGCGGCGCGGTCGCTCGAATATTGGTGGGCCAGTAGTTATTATGTGGTGCTTAACACTTGTGTTTCTGCTTGTTTCCCGTGGTGTAGGCTTAGTTATGTCAATATATTCTCTTAAAATATCGGCGCAAGGAAGCTCTCCACAGATTGTTGATATTGTTGTTTTTGGAACATAGATGATAATGCCCTGAATTTCTAAATGTGTCCTAGTGTCGATAAGCTTTTCCCCTTCTAGGTCTATGAGCAATCCAAAGTGTTTGATGAAGTCTGCTCCGATGATTGGTTTGGTAGTTTCCGCGATTATGAATGGCCACGAAAATGTTCGACGCAATCCTAAGTTTACGGTTAGTTTTTTGAATCCATATGTGCGGATTTTGGAACCTTTCGCTGCGTATAGGGTTATTGCTTCCTGCGGAGTTCTGTTTTTGTTTTTTATGGATGTAGATGGTAAAACTGAGACGTCAGCTCCCGTGTCTACTAAGAAGTGAAGTTGAGTATTGAGGTCTTTAATGAAGAGACGAGGTGAATTGACTTGGCCCGTGGCATTCGTCTCATCAGCCACGGGGCCTACTTGTTTTCCGCTGTCGCTTTCTGATGCTGAAAGTGGCAGGGCGCTATGCACTTTTTTGCTTTATGCCCAAATTTGTAGTGGTACCAACAGCTTTCAAATCTCCTTCTTTTTTATTTATTTATTTATTGTAGCTCAAAATAAAATTACAATACAAATTAGGTACTTAAAAACAAACTTTAAAGCTAAAGCCCACCACATAAACATTGGTTTGTGCGTGGGGGCTGTGACTACCTAAGATATCGGAAACAAGATTAATTCATTAGATTTCAAATGCAAAGTGTACAATCTATATTTCTTAAATCCTAAATACAAAACAAATGAACCAAATAAGGAAATTTCAGTAATGTAAATTCAAAAGACAAAATTCAACAAAATTAATTCAAAAATTCAAAAAATTACAACAAATTTTCAAACTTCATACAATCAATACTATTTAATCACTGAATAAATTCGTTGAGTAAATCTCTTTTAGTTTTCACATATTTTTTAAATAGTGTTTTAAAATTGGATTCATTTATACAATTTCTTATATACATTGGTAAACTATTGTACAATTTTGGGCCTAATATACTTGCATGACGTTGCACTAGAGATTTCTTACATCTAGGAATATCTAGGGGTCGATTACGTTGCGCACGCGTGTCATGGCTTGTGATTCTGGTAGCAAATTTTGCCAAATTCTGGTAAACGAATTTCAGGAGTGTTACTGTGTATAATTGCCTAATGCCCATTACATTGAATTCGGAAAATGCCTGCGTTGTCGAATAGTATTTAGATTTACCTAGGCACATTTTTATTAATTTGCTTTGGACATTGTGCAAAATGTTAATAGTACTCCCGTGAGTAGCACCCCATACTATTATACCATACTGAAGAATTGATTGACCGATCGCCAAATAAACATTTTTCAATATTTCCAGGTCGACATAGTTCCTAAGTATTCTAAATTTATATATGGTTTGCCGCAGTCTATTTGCAGTGTTGAAAATGTGTTTTTTCCATTTAAGGTCACTATCTATGACCCCTTCTGTTTCGGGAGTGAGACCGCTCTCTATTGCGCTCTCGTGTGTGTTGTCTTCTGTCTCGCTCTTGGAATGCGCGTAGTTCATTCACTTGTGCGGTCAGTGTAGCGATTTGAACTTCTAGGCTTGCTGGTGCTTGGACCAATGATACCGCATTGATATCTTGTTTGTTGCCCTCTGTTTTCGTTTCAGTGTATTGTATTATTGCTTGCTGGTTTCTTGAGGTGTCTGCGATGAATTGATTTTCGGGTATCATATCCCAGATTTTGTCTGCTATATTTGCCAGGTCGTCCATGCTTCCTGGTGCTGCTACGACGACTGCCTGAATGTGTTGTGGGAGCTGGCTGATCCAGAGGGATCTTAGCATCTGGTCCGAAATAAGCTTCCCTGCAATTTGTCTCTGCTCATTTAGAAGATGTGATGGCTTTCGTGATCCGAGCTGTAGTCCCGAAAGCAGTGTCTTGATCCGTCTTTGTTCGGAGTCGGAGAAGACGCGTACGATCTGCTCCTTCAAACTTTCATATTTGTTGTTTTCTGGGGGTTTTTCGACGAGCGCCGCAACTTGCGTTAAGACATCGGGTTTTAAATGTGTGATTAGCAAGTTATATTTGGTTATATCTGCCTTTACTCGATGTAAGGCGAATTGAGCCTCGACTTGTTGAAACCATATTTTTATGTTTTGATGCCAGAATTCTGGTATTGTTACCTCAGCGCTGACCAGATCTGACTCGCTGCTGTGTGACGAGGTTGCTGGTATCTCTTTTGGTGTTTTGTACTCTTCCTCGTTTGACATGTTGATTGTTTTTTATATATAAATGTTCATTTAATTTATATAAAACGTGAAAGAGAAAGATTATTATTTATATTTTTATATGTATGTTAACTTCTCTGTGTTTATTTCCACAGTGGAAATGTTGTTAGGTGTCGCCCAAAATTGCTGCGTCCCTTTTCGTGTCTCAAACGGATATTTTTTTCTTTTACTGCACTTAATTAGAATTAAACGGGAACTGCAGCTTCTCTTTTTTATTTTTATATTATGCACTTTTGTTCATTTGCTCCTATACCTACTGTATTTGTGCAAAAAGCTATTTAACATATTTTATAAAATTAAGTGTTTTGTAGGTGTACTACAACTAAGCGGCTTGGCATGCAATGGCGCGAAAAAATTAACACACGTTGTGAAATTCGTTTTGTGTTTTTTTTTGTATCGGGGTCACCAGTTTTAGCATTTGAAACGTGTATGCAGATTATAAAAAACACCCGCTCGAATTCAATAAAGTTTTTATTTTAATGCTAAATTATAAACAAGATGTCATCTAAATTTTACTACAAGTAATTAATAATATTTTCGGTTTTAATAGCACCGTCGGACGCGTGTGTAACTTTTTCTTAATGGTTGCCGTGAAAACAGAAAGCGGAATCGTCTGCTTGTTTTTGGCTGTGTCTCTCTCATCTTTTTTGATGTGCTGAATGACACTAAATTCGTGTTGCCAGTGTAGTCGCTACACATCTATTATAGAATTTATATAATTTATGGCGAATGTCGACAAATCACAAGAGAAATCAAAATTTAAAATTTTTCACTTCGTATTGACTGCATTCTTTTAAAATAACTTCTTTTTCGCTCTTTCAACTACTTTAAATTGGAAAACAAACTGTCAAAGTTACGGGCTGAATAGCTGAAACGAATACCGAAATGAAATATATTTATATCATTCGTTCCGATTCGGTTCTGTTCGTTTATATAACCGAGTTCATACATTTTCATACGACTTATTTCATTCTTTTCGTTTCGGATCGTTTTCGTTTCTGCTATATGTTTGGGCCTTAAGGCCCAATCATATAGCAGAAACGAAAACGAACCGAAACTAAAACGAAATGAACTTGAAAATGATAGCGATTATATAGGTGCCTGAGCGAATAGGTTTTTGACATTTGTTGACAAGTTCTGCATTGAGTAGAAGAGTTTTTTATTTTCGATAAATACATCTATTATAGCACGGTATACAGAAACAAGGTAATGTAATAGAGAAATGTCATTTGAGTGCTGACATCACTTGGCACGCTCTTCCCATATAAAATCGGAGTTGTGTTGTTGTTTCTGCATTAGTGCTGACGTCACTCGGCCCGAAATTTCTACGATATTCGAAGCTGTCAGTCTTACATTACCTCGTTTCTGTATACCGTGTATTATAGAATTTATATAATTTATGGCGGATGTCGACAAATTACAAGAGAAATCATAATTTAATTTTTTTCACCTTGTATTGACTGCATTCTCAACTCCTGTCTGTTATTAAGCGAAACAACTCTTATTAATGTTCTAAATATATAGAGGTTGTAGCTGGGATCTGTATCTTTCAGTGAATTAGAATTTTTAAATAATTCGTTAACCATTGTTTATAACATTAAATTAAAAAAAGTGCGGATTTCTTTGAATATCATGCAAAATTTACCTTTGAAGACATAAAAAATTGCCACTATGGTATGTATATATCTTTTAATCTAAGCTTGCTGTGATGTTTTCTATAATTCTTTAACCAACCATTCTTTATTGCATTATTTTGGAAAAAAAAGAGGAATGGAAATCATTGGAAATAGAGTATACAAATTATAAAAAGTTAGTCGGTAAAATTTATAAAGTATTACGTGAATTCAGTTACGAAATTCAGTGAATCTATTGTGTGCACACCTTCAAGTTATTATGTGTACTTACGAAATTACTGGTTTTTGTTGAATTATTTGTGAGTACGCTTTTTAAAAATATTTTATATAAGAGAAGAGGAAACATGGATACAATAAAGAAATAAAGTACTATATAAAATTTTTATTTTTTACTTTTAGTATTTCAAAATGGAACAGTTTCATTTTGAAAACTTTTGTTTCATATGCGAAGGAAGTTTGAGTACTCATTCTGTTGTTGCAGTTACTGCTAAAGGCCTCAACAGTATTAAAGAAGCAGCATTACATAGAAACGACGGATTTCATCAATTATTACAAAATAGAGAAACATTGTCGGTACACGTTGAATGTAGACGTAATTATGTAGACAAAAAGAGAATCGCGTCAAACAAAAAAGAAAATGAAAGCAGAAATGAGGCGTCAAGTAGCTTCAGTCCTGTTAAAAAAAACTACGCGCTTCGTACTCTGCTGATTTTGACTGGTATAATAATTGCTTTATGTGCGAAAAAGTATTGGTAGATCCAAAAACAAAAAAAATTGCTGTAAGGGAACCAGTAAGAACTGTTTCTTCCGACAATGTTAGAAAAACATTGTTAAGTAAACTGCAAAATAATCGAGATGATTTCAGTAGAAGAATTTATAATAGGGTTGCGTCTACACCAGACTTAATAATTCTAAAAGCAAAGTACCACATAAAGTGTTATGTACATTTTACGAGAGAAGAGACGAAAAAAAACGTTTCGCAAACTACTATACAGTTAGCAATGCAAAAAATTTACACACACATCGAAGAAAACGACGACTCTCAGTTTACTTTAGATGAATTAATTGATTGTTTAGAAGACTTTTACATCCCAGATAAAAAAACTATTTTGAGTAATCTGGTAAATCGCTATAAGGATAATATTATCATTTCCCACAAAGCTACTAGGCCAGCAATCATTTGTTTAAAAGGTACAGAATATAAAAATTTAACAACATCCTATAATGAACAGCATGCAAATATTGTAGAAGCGGAACAAGAGCAAATCATATTAACTGCTGCTAAGATAATTCTTGCAGATATAAAAAAGTTATTTGTGACACTGTACCGGCACAATGGAGCTCCTTGCTGGTGACAGCAAGGCTACTGCCATCGTGCTTGGGTAAACATAAAAAAAATTTAGAAGACTACATCCTCCCTAGTTTCCTAAATGGTTTTAGGGGATGCTAAACCGGCCACACGGTTTACGCTAGCTCGCCGGTGGGGGTGTGGGGTTGTGTGACCGGGACACTACACTTATGATTCACCACTTACCTATTGTTTAAAAGGGATATCTCTTCATATCATTCTTTTCCTAGGTTAGCCAAAGCGATTCATCGCTGGACGTTTCCATCGACCTGGTGGACCTGTAAGTGTTCAACGCGACTTTGAGAGGACCCTGGAGAGAAAGCACAACCCAACCATCCTGGACAATTTATCCCCTTAGGCTGTCATACCTAGTAATACTAGTGGGGTTAAAGAAAGTGACAACAAATATATTTTAAAATAATTACAGTATAATACAATTACTCAACGACAAAACAGAGGTAAGTTTGCTTTAACTAATAGATGTAAATCAAACAACAAATACTCCTATAATCTAGGTAATGTGGACACAGCCAACTATTACTACCAAATAATAACGTTAATGTAACAACGGAAGGAAACAAATCAATCGTCGCGCTGGTACCAGTCGAGGATTCTTTTCTTTCGTACAACACCAAACCGAACGATGAAATTTATGACTAAGGGCGTGTACTAAAGTAAAATAGTAACTAGTTTATATTTTAAGAAATTGTTAAATATAAGAGTATAATAATGGTATGAATATATAATTATTTGATAAGTATTGTAATATATGTAAGTAGTGGATATTACAATTAAATATTGTATATGAAAAAATATCCGGGGAATATACCTTTAGTTAACAGTTTGGATGTATATGACTTAATTACCAAAACTAATGGTACAATACTCCAAACAGAACGAATGTTGTTATTGTGATGCCTTAAAATTCCAAATTGTCATATACTGAATTTCATTAATATGTATGTTCATATATTTAGGAATATTTTTAGGGTTAAGCGATATGTTTAAAAATTGTTTATATATTTAATAAAGTTATTATATTAATAGGTAAAAGTAACCAATAATAAACCTGCCTCTTCAGTAAGTCACCATTCGCACTTTTCCAGTCGATATCCTGACGCACAAATACCATAAATCGTCAGCAACACCTCCAAACTGCAAGATTATCAGAAAAATGTATGCTATTCTGGAATCCAGACGCTGACGTTCCACGGCGATAACCACGACACCAGTTGTTGTGGCGTTATGTTCTGCTGGGTTATTAGCACTGGAAATTCTCAATTTGTGGATAACTAACAGTAAATAGGTAAAACACTTAAACCACACATTCCCTTCATTGTCTCAACACATTAAAAATACGTGATACAAGAAAAAAACGACATGAACACAGGAAAAGTTCTTTTCAATTTCAGTTCAGCAATTGTCCGTTTTGAGGCAATTAATTAATCCGAGCGCCTCTAGGGGTGATGATCGGCTTTTTTTGCATATAGAGCAGCACGTCTTAATTGAATGGTCTTTCTGCGTGGTCAGGTAAGTTTTTGAACACCTTTTTCCTTCTATAATGTCTGGCAGTCTTCAATCGTCTTTATTTGTCCTTCCTTCTCAAAATTCCCAGTCTTTGTTGGCATTCAAATTTAAAAAAAACTTATTATATTTTTTTTGTTTGGTCTATATACGACCTCCTTTTTCTAAATTCCAATCTCGACTCTCTAAAAATTTTCCATTTTTTTTCTCAGAACAAAAAAAAACTATTTTTTTTTTCGACTACTAGAATTTAAAAAATTTTTCTCAAAATTTTTTTGTGTGAAGTAATTTCATTAATTAAGCCTGAACTTTCCGATAGATGGAGGACCATTAAAAGGGAGAAACTTTCGGTAAATAACCGACCGTTACATACCCTCGGGTCCACAAGGCCGACTTGCGAGGCAGTGAGGAGCCGAAAAAAAAAACGGAAGGTTTTTCAGCCGTAAGACTTAGTGTTTGGCGCCAATGTGTGGCTCGTCTCACGCCCTGATATTCAGAGTCTCATGCCACAGCTGCAGAGCTAGCCGGGCATCCAATATCTAAGGCGTTATCCATAAAAATCTGAGAGAATTTAGTTGTGCTGTCAAAAATGAAAATTTTGTGAGATGGTCAGTCTGACGAGTCTCTCGGAGTGTAAATCTGGAGTTACGGGGATCCGGCGGCAGGCAATACCACATTGTCCCCCTCCGGGTCTCTACAATCATCCAGACCTCCACGTCGAACCGATCACCTGTCGGTCCATCGGGTCAGTCTCCAGCAATACCACATTGTCGTTAACCAAACCCCGATGGATCGCCCGGACCACCATTCGCCGAGTGTTGTTCTCCAGACTGAACGAAAACAAGGAGGTGTACCATAATCAAATGCATAGTACTTATAGAAAGAACCGATGCTGAGGCAACCGTAAAAATGGGGAAAACATCGGACGACCAGCTTGGTGTAACATATGAATATTACGTAAATGCTGTCGATTTCGAAATAATTTCCTCGACAATCACCAACAGTCAACCGTGCGATGATATTAAAGTGAAGAGAAAAAAATATGCCTGAACAGTGCGCGAAGTCGTATGTAGATGGGACTTCGTGAACCGAAGGACTTAATAAAAGAAGCAGTAGGCAAGGAGAATAGTCTTAAAGAAAATTTAATACTATCGACTGAGGCGATATGACAACAATAACACGTAACGAATGTCGAAGGTTACTACCTGACTATAACTATAAACTAACACGCCACTAGCCGTAAGGTCTGAAAAAAAACATTTTTTTTTTTTTTTTTTTTTTTTTTTTTTTTTTATATATAACCAACTAAACGGGTTATCGATCAATAACACAAAATAACGAGAACATGACCAAGGAAGTAACAGTAACAAAGAATTAACACTGCTTAAAATATTTAAGCCAGGACGTTCAACCAGGGTGACACCCTGTATAAATCGCGAAGGATAAGAGAAATTTGGTAGGGACAATCCTCCAAGAGTTCCCAACCTGCTGCTTGACACGCTTGGCAGAAGCATTCCAAATTATCCGGAGTGGGCTCTTGGAGCAGCTGATTCAGCAGCCCATCCAGCATCTGCCCCAGTTCGCTTCCCAGTGAACGAACCTTCTGGAAACGACGATACATTTCTGCCACGAGCAACGTTATCCCACGTACTTGATATCCAACCGGTGGAACATACCGCTGGATAACTTCCTGTTGATATGCCAGGGTCATCCTCAACAAATTTCTAAACACGCTATTTTCCCCGGGATTCATTGAATCAATCAGCTCATACAGCCTAGCTCCCGTATGGCAGAAGCTTGGTTCAGTCAATGAATGTTGGAAAATAATTTCGACAACGTGAATCAGAATTAGAGGTTTGTTAATAATATCCATCAGCATGGTCAATATTCTGGAGGCCATGGTGTCAAAAGCACCTGGGTGTGCTTCCAAACATTTCACGACGTTTAGGGTATATCGTATCGCGACGCCCTCCATCGTTGTGGACAACCTCCTGGCTTCTATGGATGCATGGATCGGAACAAATTCTCTGGCGTGTGGGGATAAATAATATAATCGATGTGGTCTTCGCAGTACTTTATGTACCACTGGACGTCCATAAAAAGTTAATGCTCCGGTCACGTCCATCTTCTCAGAGACGGTAATACTGATATCCCGTGCAGAAAAAGAATGTATAAAATTTAGGTGTAATTAAAAATTCAACACTATACCCAATAAGAGGAAAAAAAAAAAAAGTTAATTGGTCCTTGCTAGCCGAGATATACTTAATACCTCTAAACAGTATATGCCCAAAAGATCGGGACTAACCCACAAAAGAAACACCTTAATAAACCTACTACGGTAACTGTAAATATCCTAATCAAAAAAAACTTCCGTGAGCCGAATAACAATAGTGGTGATACTTGCAATAATCAACCTTACAACAGCTGATAAAAAATCAATGGGCCAAATAGTTTTGGTTGTGTTAAAATGTTTTTGTAAATGTGTGTTAATTTTCCAGGATGGTTGGAAAAAAAATCTCTCTCCCCAGGAGTCTCGGTGGCCGAGGTCATCGATGTCAGTCGGTGGTAGCTATGAGACACAGTCAACACCGAGTGTCATCGACGACGCCGGAAGCACCACACGTCTTCATCTACTTGAACGACATGAAGAGTCTACCTCCACATAAAAACAAGGAAATCTTCTCCGAAAATAATAAAAATTTTAATTGGATTCCGCTGTCCAACCACAACTGAGCTACACTACGGAAAATCAATCAGCAGTGGGGACAGACTGGAGAGAAAATAATAAAAGCACAAGGAAGGAGCCGGATGTCCCTCAACAAAAGTCCACAGGGCGCAAGTGATTAGCCAGACGGTTAAGCCTGTGCGGCCTTCTAGAGGTGCACCTGAAGTGACCACATCCCTTACCACATTTCGACCAATTGTCTAAAATGAAAGAAAAGAAAAAAGAATTTTAGGGGACTGAATGGATTAAAGATGTCCACGGGGCGCAGTGGGCAGGCGATATCACGCCTGTTACCTCAGCCGGTTAAGCCCGAGTTACAACTCAAACGTCCATCAGCAAAAAGTAACAAGGATCCTGTTCACTGAACGAAGCACTGGCAGGCGGTATGACGCCTGATACTCAGGACGACGAGCAAAAACACAGGACAAAAGAACTCCAGACTCAGCCTTCACCCATGGCCAAGCGGTCATACGCTTGTTAGCCAGCGGTGCCGGTAAGCCTAGTTCAAAGATGCCTAAAGCGAAGAAGATAACATGATGCGGGACAATCTAAAAGTGAAAGCAAAGTAAAATTCACACTGAATTTAGACAAAAGAGACGCATCTGAAAAAAAAAAGGCAGTGGTGGTGAACCATAATCAAATATAATTTTAACAAGTTAACAGAATTTGGCCGCCATTTATGTAATAAATGGGCGCCGGGGTTTAATGTTAAAAACTTGTAATCCGAATCGTTGCCATGAAAGCATTCGTAGGTTCCATTTTATGTAATAAATGGACACCGTAATTTAAATTCGAAACTAGTTTGCCGAAAGCGTTAACAGGTAAGCAGTCGTTGGGCGCCATTTTATGTACCGGCACAATGGAGCTCCTTGCTGGTGACAGCAAGGCTACTGCCATCGTGCTTGGGTAAACATAAAAAAAATTTAGAAGACTACATCCTCCCTAGTTTCCTAAATGGTTTTAGGGGATGCTAAACCGGCCACACGGTTTACGCTAGCTCGCCGGTGGGGGTGTGGGGTTGTGTGACCGGGACACTACACTTATGATTCACCACTTACCTATTGTTTAAAAGGGATATCTCTTCATATCATTCTTTTCCTAGGTTAGCCAAAGCGATTCATCGCTGGACGTTTCCATCGACCTGGTGGACCTGTAAGTGTTCAACGCGACTTTGAGAGGACCCTGGAGAGAAAGCACAACCCAACCATCCTGGACAATTTATCCCCTTAGGCTGTCATACCTAGTAATACTAGTGGGGTTAAAGAAAGTGACAACAAATATATTTTAAAATAATTACAGTATAATACAATTACTCAACGACAAAACAGAGGTAAGTTTGCTTTAACTAATAGATGTAAATCAAACAACAAATACTCCTATAATCTAGGTAATGTGGACACAGCCAACTATTACTACCAAATAATAACGTTAATGTAACAACGGAAGGAAACAAATCAATCGTCGCGCTGGTACCAGTCGAGGATTCTTTTCTTTCGTACAACACCAAACCGAACGATGAAATTTATGACTAAGGGCGTGTACTAAAGTAAAATAGTAACTAGTTTATATTTTAAGAAATTGTTAAATATAAGAGTATAATAATGGTATGAATATATAATTATTTGATAAGTATTGTAATATATGTAAGTAGTGGGTATTACAATTAAATATTGTATATGAAAAAATATCCGGGGAATATACCTTTAGTTAACAGTTTGGATGTATATGACTTAATTACCAAAACTAATGGTACAATACTCCAAACAGAACGAATGTTGTTATTGTGATGCCTTAAAATTCCAAATTGTCATATACTGAATTTCATTAATATGTATGTTCATATATTTAGGAATATTTTTAGGGTTAAGCGATATGTTTAAAAATTGTTTATATATTTAATAAAGTTATTATATTAATAGGTAAAAGTAACCAATAATAAACCTGCCTCTTCAGTAAGTCACCATTCGCACTTTTCCAGTCGATATCCTGACGCACAAATACCATAAATCGTCTGCAACACCTCCAAACTGCAAGATTATCAGAAAAATGTATGCTATTCTGGAATCCAGACGCTGACGTTCCACGGCGATAACCACGACACCAGTTGTTGTGGCGTTATGTTCTGCTGGGTTATTAGCACTGGAAATTCTCAATTTGTGGATAACTAACAGTAAATAGGTAAAACACTTAAACCACACATTCCCTTCATTGTCTCAACACATTAAAAATACGTGATACAAGAAAAAAACGACATGAACACAGGAAAAGTTCTTTTCAATTTCAGTTCAGCAATTGTCCGTTTTGAGGCAATTAATTAATCCGAGCGCCTCTAGGGGTGATGATCGGCTTTTTTTGCATATAGAGCAGCACGTCTTAATTGAATGGTCTTTCTGCGTGGTCAGGTAAGTTTTTGAACACCTTTTTCCTTCTATAATGTCTGGCAGTCTTCAATCGTCTTTATTTGTCCTTCCTTCTCAAAATTCCCAGTCTTTGTTGGCATTCAAATTTAAAAAAAACTTATTATATTTTTTTTGTTTGGTCTATATACGACCTCCTTTTTCTAAATTCCAATCTCGACTCTCTAAAAATTTTCCATTTTTTTTCTCAGAACAAAAAAAAACTATTTTTTTTTTCGACTACTAGAATTTAAAAAATTTTTCTCAAAATTTTTTTGTGTGAAGTAATTTCATTAATTAAGCCTGAACTTTCCGATAGATGGAGGACCATTAAAAGGGAGAAACTTTCGGTAAATAACCGACCGTTACAACACTGATGTGTATCCTCCGAGCGACAAAATGTTTTCTGATTTAAATGAAAACATTCCTAGTTCTTTATTATGTTTTTTAAAAAATATAATAATGAAAAATAAAAAAGGAAAAGAAGAGCCTCTGGAAGTTATATGCACTTCTATAGGTCATGCTATTATGACTGCGGTTCGCCCGAAAACTTTCAACTCGCCCTTGCAAGTTGCTTTGGCAGTAATGCTTCATCGAAAATTTGGGTCAAGAAAAGTTATAGATATTTGCAATAGCTTAGGTTTTTGTGCATCTTACAATGAAGCTCGTTTGTATGAAGCTTCAGCTACAATAAATTCTGAGACTAAGATAAAAGCTGGAACATTTATTCAATTGGTGTGTGACAATGCCGATTTCAGTGTCGACACCATCGATGGAAGAAATACTTTCCATAACATGGGATCAATTAAAATTGTTACTCCGGCCGATGGCTTAGAACCACAACAACCACTAACGAGATTAAAACAAATGCCTACTGAAGATGAATTTGTACAAATATCGCACATACCTCTTGAAATATACCCTGGGACAGTCGGCGAAGGATTGAAAAAGCAAATCGTCAAGATATCCGAAAATCATGCATATAAGTTTACCAAGTTATCAACATCAAATATCATGTGGATGTTTGGCAAGTATAAAAACATTAATAAATTTCCTGGGTGGAATGGATATATGCAGAAACTAACAGAAAGGAAACATTTCGATAGCTCTAGAGTAATTTTTTTGTCATTCATAAATGCAGCCCCCAGTGAATACAACACAATATTCACTGCATTATTAAACTGTGTCAAAGAAACAGAATCACTCCAATTACGAACTTGTTTTGTTACAATGGATCAACCGTTATATAAAAGCATGTGATGTCGCTGCTTCGTGCACATCATTTTCATCATCAGTAGTCCCACGACTTGGGGGCTTTCACATGCTTATGAGTTTTCTCGGCTGCATCGGGTATATTATGGGTGGAAGTGGTATTAAACAAGCTCTGAGCACTGTTTATGCCGAAAAAAGCGTTGATATGGTACTAACTGGTCACGCATACGCAAGAGCTGTACGTGCTAATTCTTTGCTCCAACTTGCGTTATGCCAATTAATTTTCGATGAATTAGAAAATTCTAACTCAGATTTCAAAGACATTAGCGATGACGAAAATTTAAAAACAATGCTACGTAACATTGATTTGAATGAAATAAACTTTGACGATTTCATTCAATTAAAGAGATGTAAAAAAATGGATGAGATTTTTGAGTGTAAATTAACTGATCTCGAAAAAAGAAGCAGCACAGCAAAGCTATGGGTAACTTACATTCGAATGACTTTTATATTGAAGGATTTTATAGCTGCAGAAAGAATGGGAGAATGGGACTTACATTTAGAGTGTGTAAAAATGATGTTGCCTTATTTCCACGCATCAGGACACTTAGCTTACGCTAAAAGCGCCCAACTATATTACCAAAATATGACAGACTTGGCAAATACCATGGATCCCGTTGAATATAACAAATTTACAAAAAAAGGTTACTTTACTACGAGAAGGACAAACAAGTTTTTCGCAGGCATTCACTCAGACCAAACTATTGAGCAAACACTTATGAGATCATTGAGCGTTGAAGGCGGCCCATTTAAACGAGGAGTAACAGATAGTGTTGTATACAAATGGATTTAAGGGGTCATCAGTACAAAAGACATACTTGAAGGTATAGAAAATTACTGTAATATTTCTTTCAATGGGAACGAACAACATGATGACGCACGTGATGCTCGAATACAAAGAGACAACAAGGACGTAAATACTTTAGTAGAGTGGCTTAAAATCCACAATCCGTTAAGTATAACTGATGGACTAATTTCCATAGCAACAGGAGTCACCGGGAATGAAAAGATTAATTGTCACAAAGCTTACGAAATCGGCGTTCAATCACTGTAAAAAATAAATAGAATTGATTTTCACAGCTTAAAATTAAAAAGAAAAGATAAATGCCAACCACTTCTCGCTGTAAATAGTACAATCAAAATAAATGAAAATTATGTTCCCGTAGATCCATTACTATTGTTTCAACGAATATCTATTGTTAAACAAAGTGACAGCGACCTTCGTGAATATTTTCAATTTGAATTAGCACCGTATCCGTTATCTTTATATGATGAAGCTGGAATGAGAAAAACGGCCAAATCGAGTCTGTATGACCTATTTGATGAATCGAGAATTTCATTGGCAAACATAAAGAGCAACACGCAGCAGTACAATTTTGTTATAGATGGTAGAATGTTACTCCATCGTGTACCTTGGAAAATAAATGTAACTTTCCAACATATATGTAAAAATTATGTGCAATTTTTGCGCCGCCATTTTGGCGCTAATATACATGTAGTCTTTGATGGATACGGCACAAATTGTATTAAATCTGCGGAAAGATTGCGGCGCTCAGCAAAACAATCAAGTACAGATATTGTTTTCACGGAATCAATGCTGCTCACGGTGACGCAAGAAAAATTTCTTGCAAATAATAATAACAAAAGCCGATTAATTAATATGTTAAAAGGTAAATTTACAGCGAGTGATATATCTGTTAGTCAAGCTCAAGACGATGCAGACCCATTAATTGTACATACTGCACTAAACCATATAATCTTTCACCTCTGTCGTTGTTTCAGAAGATATAGACGTTTTGGTCTTATTATGCGGGCTAAATTCAAGCACAAAAGAAACTTTATTTTTGAAAATTGGTAAATGTAATGTTGTTAGCAAAGTTTTTAGCTCCCAGAGTTTAGATAAAAAATTTCCGAAGTGCAAAGATAATATTCTTTTTTTGCACAGCTTCACAGGTTGTGATACCACTTCCTCGTTTTTCAATAAAAGCAAAATTAAGTTCTGTAAAATTTTTGAAACCCGTGTTGATTTACAAAATGCCGCTACAGCTTTTAAAACTAACAGTAATTTAACGAGAATTGTCGATGCTGGAATCAAGTGCACATTGGCTTTGTACGGAGCCAAAAGCACAGACACAGATATCAGTAACTATCGATATGATATGTTTGTCAAGTCAACAGTAAAAACTTCTACCACAAAATTATCATTATTACCGCCAACCGTCGCAATTTAGCTTACGAAACATGCTCCGGCCAAGACTGCTCAAACACTGGGCCAGTAATCGAGGATACAGAGGAAATTGAAGATTATAATTAATTATGTATGTATTTATTTATATTATTAAAATGTTCTTGATTATTATGATCTGATTTCTCTTTCATTAATTTTATTAATTTCACGAAATACATATTTGTGTACATTTCCGCCATTTTGGATCGGCCTTTTTGAATTTTAAACATCATATTCGTAATCAGCGACCTCGAAACCCTCTTACTAGGATTTTCCGGTTTCATTTTTTAAAATTTTGCACGCAATATCAATAAAATGACATTTGTTTCGTCATTCCGCCATTTTGGATCCGCCATTTTTAATTTTAAACACCATATTCGTAATCAGCGACCATGAAAACCCCCTACAAGGAATTTTTTCCCGTTTCAATCTTTTGAATTTAGCACATAATTCAATTTCGCATTTAAATTGTTTAAATTTTGCAATAATTGTTAATAATATCAACAATAAGGAAGTAGCGGCATTTTTTAATGGGTGGGATTTTATACGTAGAGCTTTTACAACAATTTAAAAAAAGTTCGAAGACGATACGACCTGTAACAAGGAATTCCGAAGTTAAGCCCGTTTTTTGCCTTATTTTACTGGACTAATAGCCTACTGGAATACTTATAGCAATATCCTTAATTATGAAATGGGCGTCGTATCCGGATAAATTGTGAAATATCACGGTTATTGTTCGGCAGTCAAATTCTTGCTTGGCTATATCCGCTATTTCTTGCAGCTGCAGTGCAAACCATTTAAGGCAATCTTTAGCACGATTCCAACGGTAAAAAGATATCGATTCATCATATAAACATCTGAAATATAGCCCAACGCTGTGTACTTCTTGCTGCTGAATTTTTCTTGTAGCATCCTCTTGCATCCTCGCCATTAGCATCATAGGGGTGTAGTATTGACTCCAAATCCGCATACACGCAAAATGGGACCGGGTTCTTATAATTGTAGTTTTTAAAGCTAACAATTTTGTTTTCCGGAAAAGATACTTTACAATCTTTTGCTTTTTCACATTCCGGAACATCTGCTGCAAGTTTTTCCTGGCTGTAGAAATAAAATAGGCATCTATCACACACATATTTTTTATGTTTGTATTTAGAAACTTAGTTGTGTATAAACCGCGACAGAACTTTAATCCAGCAGAAGTGGTACTTCACATCACATTCATCATCCTCAGCGTCCTCGGCATCCTAACTCGCCTGCATCATCAATAGATTAATGTGTTTATCCTCTTTCTTTGGAACTGAAAATTTGTTTTTAGGCTTCTCTAACATAAACACATTAACCGATAAATTGTTGTTAGCCTCAAATATTTTTATTTGTTTTAACGTCACTGGAAAACTGATGCGTTCTAAATTTAGCACAGGTGTAAAGTGCGGGTATTTTGATGCTCTGAGCATCACGCTCCACTGGATACAATGCAGAGACCCTTGCGCATGCAAAGTATGTATTATCATTATTTTTTACATTTATGCATGCCCGTTTGGCTGCAATTTCTTTCGGGAGCGCTATGTATGACGATCCTCTTAATTGTTCAAATTTATTTATATGCGCTGTCAAATTCACTAATTTTTGCAAAGCCCAACCGTTGTCTTTCTCTTGAAATTCTTCAAGCTGGGTTAATACATCTTGCTGCACATATTTTAAAAACCACTCTTTCAAATCATCGGTGCTCCCAATCGATGCAGTTTTGGTGTGGAAGTATTTAATATAACTGATAGTTTCACTGCCATGAACACCATGCTTGATGAATTCGCAGCTCATAGTTGAAACTTTCACAAAATGGTGCTTATTTAGCGAATTTCTTATTCGTGCTGTAAATAAAGCACATCTGCCAAAAATCGTGCGGGATCAATGTGTTTGATGTTAATGGGTGGTGCTACACGGAGACTCGAGAAGTCGTCCGAAATCAGATTTATATTAATAGAGTTTATCCTTCTAGCTCAGAAGGTACACTTCTCAGCTGGGCTGAGAAACGGGCCACGCCTATGTGCAGGGACCGAACCAGCCGAAAGCACCAAAAAAGGTATAAGAAGAGAAACACCACATAACGAGCATGCGATCGAAAATGCAGGCTCCTTCTCGACCCTCCCCGGCACTCCGGTACCAAGCCGGTCCGGTCCCTGCACACAAACGCGGTCACATTTACCACTGCACAGTGGCTCAGCTAAGACATGCAACACAAAAAAATGTTAAAAACATATAACTTAAAACAGTAAGAAATGCAATACACAAAGAAGCGTGCAAGAAAAGTGAGTCACGTGGGATTAAAAAGACTCCTTTTAAGGACGTCCTTACTAATGCTCACGCTAAAAACATTGATATTTTTATTCACATTAATTAACATGCGATTAACAGGCTCGAATCTGCCGTAATTCGTGTTAGAGGAGTTGGTGTGTAAGAGAGGTGGCCCTCTCAAATTGTAACCACTCTCTCTAAACGACGCACGGCGACTTAGAAAACCTGAGTCGACCTTTCCATTAAGGAGCTGATGAACAAATACAACATCGGCCACTTCACGACGCCTGGAAAGAGAGCTTAGATTGAGTAACTTAAGTCGGGATTCATATGGTGGAAGAACTAATGGATTATCCCAAGGAAGATGATTCAGTGCGAATCGAATGAACCTTCTTTGAACCGACTCAATTTTTCCAGCGTGCGAAGAGTAGTGAGGAGACCAAACCTGGGACCCATACTCGAGTAATGGTCTGACAAGAGAGATATAAAGGTGTTTAGTAATCAAGGGGTTATTGAATTCTTTAGACCACCTTTTTATAAAACCCAGGACTAAACTACCTTTAGAAGCAATATAGTTAATGTGAGCGCAAAAATCAAGCTTACTATCAAATCTTATCCCGAGATCTTTAACAAAATGAACACGAGGGACACTCACGTTAGAAAAGGTGTAGTTAAAAATTAAGGGACTACGACTTCTCCCAAAAGTCATGGTTTCGCATTTACTAATATTAAGGGCCAGGTTGTTGTTCGCACACCAAGAGTAAAAGGTGTCAAGGTCAGCTTGCAAAAGTTTGCAATCCTCGATACTCTTTATGTGACGGTACAATTTGATGTCATCAGCGTAAATCAAGATTCTACAGTGTCTTAGCAAGGGAACAATATCATCAATTGATATAATAAAGAGCAAGGGACCAAGATGACTTCCTTGAGGAACACCAGATGACGCTTCAATGGTTACTGATTTGGATCCACGAAAAAGAACTTGGTAGGTCCTGTCAGCTAAGTAAGACTGGAACCATACTAGAAGGGCTCGCGGAAAGCCTAACATCCTTAATTTGAGAAGTATAATGGAGTGAGAGAGCTTGTCAAATGCCTTACTAAAATCAGTGTAAACACAATCAGTCTGGCAACCGGAAACGAAGCCCTCGACAGTATGAGAAGTGAACTCAAGAAGATTGGTGGTAGTGGAACGCGCTGCAAGAAAGCCATGTTGGTTCGTTGATACCAACCTCCTGCAGATAGGCGCGATTGCAGAATAGATAATCGATTCAAAGAGTTTCGGAATGACAGACAGCTTCGCAACTGGTCTATAATTCGATATTTCATTCTTGCTACCACTCTTGTGAATAGGGATTATGAACGAATTCTTCCAGAGAGTAGGGAAGTACCCTTTGTCAAGGGATTTCAGTCTCGTTATTTAATGTTACACGAGGCTGTCTTCGGCTTAGAATAATTCTTTACCCTACATGAAAGCTTTGATTGTGTGTGTATACCGCGGTCATTGTTTACATCTGAGAAGGGAGAAGAGCATGGGCGTAGCAAGGGGAGGGGCCAGGTGGGCCAGGCCCACCCCACAATGCTTCTGGCCCACCCCAGAATAAAAGTGAATCACTGATTAAAAACCCGTGATGTTACATAAGGCTTAAAACAATTTTACAAAAAATAGTATGGTACACGGATTTGTCCAAAACAGAGACAGGCGTGGACGCCCGAATCTGAAGCGAAAGCCCCAGATTCAGCAGAGCGATAAGCTTAGGCACCCTAGCAACTATCTTCCAAGCACAGGTGCACGCTATACTGGCATGCACTCATGAGAACTTAAGAAGGGGGGTCTACCAAAAAGAACGGATTTTTATCTTCGATGATAGCCAAGTGGCAATTAGGGCCGTAGGACCAAGTTTAAATTAGTTTGGGACTGCCAATGTGCTCTTGATGAGCTGGGCATTCTCAATCAACTTACCCTTATTTCGGTCCCGGGTTATCGGGGCTCCAAAGGCAATGAAAAGCGGATGCTCTAGCTAAACAGGGGTCCGACATTGCATTCATCGGTCCAGAGCCGGCTATCGGAGCATCTACCAGCTTGCTGCAAAGGGCCCTAGCCGATCGGACTTGCTGAAACATACTGATCACTGGAGGTCCACGCTTGGACTGGTCAACGCTCCTAACACGGCCAAGGATTTGTTGGGGCGCAGTAGAAATGATGTCAGAACACTTGTTGGATTGATTACCGGGCACTGCGCCCTAAATTACCACTTATGGAGGATATGAAAGGCGGAGGACACCACCTGCAGGCTTTGCCTGGAGGAGAAGGAGTCTGCTTTCCACGTCCTCTGTGAATGCCCCGCAAAAGCGAGGAGCAGGGTTTTCTTGTTCGAGGAGTCCCTGCTCGAGCAAGCAAGTCTACGACAAGCCACTACGCAGACTGCTGAACTTGTCCAAGCGGTCTGGCCTAAAAATATGAGGTATAGGGTTGTAGCACAACAGGCTAAATGAATGGCCGCAGTTCCTTTGGAGCCAGTACCTCTCACAAGAAAAAATTTTTTTGATGAAGACATATGTATATACGTAACATATAAAGCAGAATACAACCACAGATAAATTATATGGACCTATTATCTTCCGTATGATACGGTGTGGTTCATGACGGGCCCGATAGATGAGAAAAGTAAAAAATCACAAAAACTTTTTTTACAAAGAATTTATTGTTGTGTGATTAAAAATATCAACAATTTAATTTGACGTTAGCTCTCAAATAAAAACTCTGCCGCTGCTGCTGCTTTACTTGGATCTGATTCAGCAGGCAGAATTCTGCTTTTGCCTCTGCTTCTGCCGCTGCTCAAAAAGTTGGATCTGATACAGCCTTTAAGCCATCCACACACGAGTCGACCGATTTGCAATCCCAGTTTCACAACAATCGCTCGCACAACCAGTTTGCAACCAAAACCTTTCTCCACACACGAGCGCAACTGATTTTGGATCAATCGGTGTTCTGTGCACACATAATTTTTAGTCACACACGTTACAAATTATCCGGACTAGAAAACTTGGACACGTACAAGTGCAACGACGCAACTGAAATCGCTTGAGACCGGCGAGAACAGTCGCATGCGAGCAGTTGCCAACTAGTTAGGTCTGATATGTTGGAGCTGCGATAAACGAGTAGATCGGCCATACTAGCGGAGCGGAGATACTATAATATAAGGTTTTCAATAGAGCCGTTTATATTGGAGGAACGCGGTGACTCATGCTTTGGTCGCGACCAACGACAAGAGCTGCGATAAAGCTTGGGTTACTTTTCTCCGGTAGCATCGTTAGTATCAAGATGGATGTTGATTTCATATATTGTCATATTGTCAACGTTCTGTTTGCGCTTCGGTCAGAAACTGGTAAGACTGCTTTATTCGCGCTACTCACAGCTTTTGTCACAGCTCTGTTACCATCTATCGCAGCTCCAACATAATCAGACCCTTAGTTGATTTTCCTCAAAATTTGTGTTAACACACGGTGTATGGTTTTAGTGGTAAGATGAGGCAGCATAAGGCAGCATACTGGTCCATCCAGGCCAATTTTAGATTTGCCGAGAAAAAAAAATCGGTGACAGAAAGAGATGCTTTTCTTCAAAATATTATGAAGAATGTCCTTGCATTGAGTATAGTCTCATTGAAGACAAAGTTTACTGTTTTGTTTGCAGAAACTTCTGTACAACGAACTTACGTGCGCAAAAGGAAAAGTTTGTTACAAGCGGCTATAATAATTGGAAAACTTAGGAGAAGCATTACAAAAGCATCGAAAATCCTTGTTACATAAGCCGAAATGCACGTTTCTTTCAAACACTCGATGGTTTCAGGAAGCGTACAGGAGAGAATTGTGAGAAAATATTTGATCAAGTTTATCATCTGTCTGTGGTCAGTCGGTAACGGTGGTTTAAAATCTGGCCCACCCCAGAAAAAATTCATTCCTACGCCCATGGAGAAGAGAAAGAAATGTGCGTATGAGTTAGTTTTCACCCCGGAAATTTTTGGGTGAAAATTCTTTCGTTAAAGTTTCGTCATGTGCGTCCTTCTTTCTCTCCACTCCTTCGTTTCTTTCCTATAAAAACGGGTTTTTCGTACTTCTTGAGTCTCCGTGTAGCACCCCACAATTATTGTACCAGTCCGAATCCTCACTGCAAACGCATTATCTAATTCCACCCCACGTACACGGTCACTTCTTCTTTCACCATGTTGTTGAACGCCTGCTCCACGATGGCTGCCTGCTTTTAGCAACGTCTGGAAACCTCTCAACCGGGTGATGCTCCATTTCTCTGTTCAGCTGCACATGCCGCCTTAAATTTCCTTATAAACATGCTGCACGCCTTACCAATTATAGCTCCTTGCACGGTGTCCCCACCTCTCAAACACTCCTTCATCTGCATACGTAAACCGTTTACAATATTTTGCGTATCCATATTAATTTTTTTCTCTCTTTTCACTTTGTCACTTTTTCACTTGTTGTTTGGTTGCTGGCTGTTAAGCGCGAACTGTGAGGATAAAGATATCCATCCATCCAATGGCGCTACAGCCCAAATCGAGCCTTGGCCTCCTCTATGGCATTTCTCCACGTTTGTCGGTCCCTTGCAGCTTGTCTCCAGTTCCGGATATTGAGCATTGCCTCTGCGTCAGCCGTCACAGAGTCGATCCATCTCCTCCTGGGTCTGCCTACAGGCCTATTTCCTGAAATTTCTGATATCATAAGCCGTTTTGTGATGCGATTGTCCTCCATCCTGACAACGTGACCGGCTAGTCTTAGTCTGTTAATTTTTATTAAAGTTGAGAGTTTTGGGTCGTCAAAAATTTCATACAACTCGCTGTTGTATCTCCTCCGCCATATTCCATCCCCTCTGGTTGCGCCTATTATGCACCTGAGGACTTTTCTGTCAAACCTGTTGACTCTTTCCTCTATGTCCTGGGTCATAGTCCAAGTCTCGCTGCCATAGCACAGTACTGGTCGTATTACTGTTTTGTAGAGTGAGAGTTTCGTTTTTCTGTGCACAAATCTTGAGTGCAGTATTTGTTTTTGGGCATAAAAGGCTCTATTAGCCAGTAGTATTCGTCGAGTTATATCTTCCTTTTCTTCGTTTCTTTTTGTAATTGTAGACCCAAGGTAGACTGTTTTATCGACTACTATCGAGGTTGTGTTCGTTATAGTTATATTTCTTCCCATTCTAATCTTCCAGCTCTGGATTGTTGCATCACCTTTGTTTTCTCTTCGTTGATGTTCAGGCCTATGTCCTTTGCCGCCTCTTTTAGTTCGACATAAACTTCTTTTGCTGCCAAAAAGGACCTTCCCACGATGTTCACGTCGTCCGCGTAAGCAAGTAATTGTACAGACTGGGTTGCTATTGATGCACTTCTCTGGACTGACCTTTTCCTTATCACCCATTCTAGGGCCAGGTTGAAAAGCATAGGGGCCAGTCCATCCCCTTGTCTAAGACCTTGTCGCACTTCGAAATCTTCTGTTACTGCATTTTGGATCCTTACTTTCGCCAGTGAGCCATTTGTTGCGCTTTTGACCAGTCGTATAAGCTTTGAGGGGACTCCTAATTCCGATAAGATCTCGTACAGCCTCTCTCTGTTTATTGAGTCATATGCCTGTTGAAAGTCAACAAATATCTGGTATATATCCACATTCCTTTCCCAGGTTTTTTCCAGAATTTGCTTTAAGGTCAGTAGCTGGTCCGATGTTGACCTGTTTGTCCTAAAACCAGCTTGATATTCTCCTATAAGGCCTTCCGCTATAGGTTCTAGCTTTTGTTTCACAAGGATTGTGAAGGTTTTATAGCTGGTGCTGAGGAGAGAGATGCCGCTGTAGTTTTTACAGGTTAGTTTATCTCCTTTCTTGTATATTGGACATATAATGGCTTTCCTCTAGTCATCTGGTATAGCTTCTTCCTCCCAGATGCTGCATATCAGTTGGTGTAAGGTTGCTAAGAGTTGTGGTCCTCCTTCCTTTAGCAGCTCAGCTGCTATTCCATCGATACCTGGCGATTTATTGCTTTTTTGCCTTTTTACAGCTTCACGTACGTCATCCAGTGTTGGTGGTTCTATGGGGATATTATCGTGAGGAATTACAAATGCCTCCGCCTGTGGATCCTCGTTTACTGTGCGTGTCGGATTCAATAAGTTTTGAAAATATTCTTTCCACCTTTCTTTTATAAGATCCGGATCTGCTAACAGGCTATGTCTTTGCAGATGTCCGTTCATGGCTGAAACTTATTTCTGATCTGGCGAGTTCCTTTGTACGCTTGTCTCATTCTCCCTTCATTGAAGTCTTTGTTAGAATTCTTAGAAATCCATAAGAATTCTTTAATTTTAAGTTACCATCTAATAAAATAAACAAGTTAGCACCATGCACACTTTGCAAGATATTATCAGCACTTTAATTGCACCTTTTTACAAAATTATCAAAGAATCTAATTTCCAGACGAAATTTGACGCTTTTGTTTTTGTGTTATTCTTGAGTCTTGTCTTTTTGCTTTTGTTATTTTTTTGTTTGTTTGTTTGCATCGAGCAAATGCATAATCAGCAAAGATGTACTCAGCACATTAAATTTTTCTCTTTTTTTGTTACCTTTTTATCTAGTTTTAAGATTTATAATATGTAAGGTTTTACATAAATGTAATAAAACTTTTCAGTCAGTCAACAGACTTCCAAGCGTTTTGACTTAATATATTTAGCTGCTGAAAATTATTTTTGTTCACGGTGTATCGGTATCAAGAGCCGATTACACAAACATCAAAATCTAGGTAACAAGTGCCTACGATTTATACCATCAATTTTGAGTACAGGTTTTGTCTTCATTAAGTTTAAGTATATCGGTACCAAGAGCCGATCATACAACATCAAAATCAAGGTAACAAGTGCCTTTGATTCACCCAAAATATAGAGTAAAAGAAATCTATTCATTTCTGGTGACCCCGACGTGATTATACAAATTGTATAATCACGTTCAACTGTAACAAATTGTATAATTACGTCAAGGATTAATTTACATCAGTAAATTTATAAATCAACTTCAACTGCCATGGTTTCACTGGAGGAACTAACCAGCAGACAAGAACCAACCGGTCAGGAAATCATAAGGATTTGCAAGAACTACAACAAGGATAGTTCATCACGGAAGACAGCAGATTATCTTAAGGCCAAGCTACGATCATTAGAGCCTTTATGGGAAGATTTTGAGAAAACTGACAACTCCATCCGTGTTAATTATCCCGACTACATCAATCATAGTTATTTCACCAAGAACTACTATAATGCAATTAGTAGTGGACTTGAAGGTGTACGGCAGGACATTCAGACAAGATTGAAGTCCTTGGAACTACTACAATTACCAGTGGAGACAGCAACACAACCTTCCTCAGTTACCACACCCACACATGGAAAATCAGCGGACTTTCCGAGTGTCATAATCAATACACAAGGAACTCAGGATCAAACTGCAGGTGCAATGTCATTAACACGAGGACCTACTCAAGGGTTTACCACAGCCAACACCGATGGCGAGAAATCCTTCATGGATGCATTCCCAAAGGGATTTTATCGTACATTCAAGGTGGAAGACTCGGATCACCATCGTACCGGCATTAGTGGCACAATCCGAAGGCAGCGATCGCTGATACACAGCCTCGAACGTCTACTCAATGGACTTCCGGCTCCTCTTAGGGAACAATCAACTGACTTCCTTCAAATAAAAATTAAGGCCATTGAGCAATATTGGTCTCAAATACAGCACCTCCATCACGTAGTTTGGGAATCAACAGAAGAGCCTGACACATTCGGCTATAAAGAAGAAACCTATTTCAACCTGGAGGAACAGGTGCATTATAACCTCATTCAACTACACGAGGCATCCAGATATGAAGGGAATATCAAAAGAGGCATCCATCCGCCAACTCAAACCAGTGCCATCGTGCCATCAATGAAGCTGCCCAAGATAGTACTAAGCAAATTTGACGGAGACTATTTGAAGTGGCGGCAATTTCGGGATCTCTTTACTGAGCTTGTTCATAACTAGCCGATTGCGGATTGCCAGAAAATCTGGTATTTGAAAACAAGTTTGTGCGGAGAAGCGGAAAGACTAGTAAGACATCTAACTACCTCTGATGCAAGCTACGCTACGGCTTGGAGGATAATAAATGAGAGATACGAGAACATCCGACTACTCTTCACCGCACTCCTCAATAAACTACTAGGGCAATGCCAGATCAACCATGAATCAGCCCACGCAATCAGGACCATGCATGATACCACGCATGAATGTCTCCTCGCTCTATCCAATCTTGGAATTGCTACAGACCAATGGGATCCACTATTGCTCCACATCCTCATAAAGAAAATAGACAAAAACACACACACATTGTGGGAGCAATCACTAAAGGACCCTACGGCATTGCAATCGCTGAAGGAATTCCTACGATTTCTAGAGAAGCGCTTCCAATCATTGGAAGCTCTTGGCACTAATGGCAAATCCTCGGAGGAAGCTGTAAGAAGACCACAGGCAAGATCACTAGCAACCATTGTCACCACAGACGTCAAATGCCCAAAATGCAAGGGTAATCATCAAGTGTTCAACTGTCCAATCTTTCCACAAGCTCCGCCCTCAAAGAGGTTTAGCCTCATCAAAACCATCAAGGCCTGCATAAACTGCCTAAGGTCAGGGCATACAGTAAACCATTGTCCCTCGTCAAGGAGATGTAGAGAGTGCAACAAGCCACACAACTCTTTGCTCCACATACAAACTAAGCCAGATACTGCAGGACCAAATCTGACCAAACTAGATTCAGCGCAGACAGTTGCCACAAATAGTCAACAGTTAGCTAAACCATTAGCTGACTCAATATCTTTGGCAGCAAAAACATTCCATACCACAAATGAGCACGTGCTGTTGAGTACAGTCAGGCTCAATTTAATAACTAGTAGCGGCAATGTTGTAGAAGCCCGTGCCATATTGGACAATGGATCACAACCTAACTTTATTACCGAAAAAATGGCAAGGATATTGGGCTTTACAGGAACACCAGCATCCATGACCATCGAAGGAATTGACACACAACGACTGTTCGGAGAACAAATAAGGTAACTGCACCCCAACGAGCACAACAACCGCATCGGAATCAATCAGCAAGTGACGATCGTTCACCCTTTCTTCAACGCACAAAAATTGCTGACGATCACCTGGGTCATCGCAGTTCAGCGGCACATTTAGGCCAATTTGGTGCCGACGGTGCGAGAAAGTTCATCGCCGCCCTGGACACGACGTGGTCCCATCGCTGGAAGGAAGTAAACATTCCGGGAAAAGTCATCATTGCGAGCGGTAGCGCGAATAAAGAAATAAAACTCAAATTCAATTCATAGTTCGGTGTAATTTAAAGCAATAAAATTTATATTAATTCGGTAAATTAGACTTTCATTTATTCTAATAAAGGTAATTTTTTCGGAATCAAAACATGGTCCTTCGAGCCGGATTCACCAAATGTCGCGAGGTGAACCAGTGAATAGTGTCAGTGCGTAGAAAACATTAGTAACTATTAGCAAGTGCAAGACAAAGTGCAGCAGTGCAAACATTAGTTGAAAGTGAAGATCGTGGTTGTTTTGTGCTTAGTGACAGTGGACTCTAACAAGTCAAGAAACCACCAATCCATTCCCGTCGTTCCCCGCACCTATACAGACGCTGCAGTTAGCCAGAAAATAGAAAATCGTAAGTAATAATTTAAGCATATTTTCCAATACCCACTTTACTTTTCCAATACCCAAAGTTTGTTTACCATTTGGTGCTTAAGTCGTAACACAAGAGTCCTTTACCGGGGTAGTTAGTTTTTTTTTGTATTCGTATTTCGTGAAAATGAGTGACGACGAACAAAAACCCACCATGGAAGAGCTCATCATCGATCAAGAGGAGCTCTTAGAAAAAATGAAAAAGTGCATGGAGAATTATCGTAAGGAACGTAAACTGTGCCAAATTTACAAAAAAGGCTTGAGAATATGCAGAAATATTGGCAAGAATTCAGGGCTAACGATAAGATAATCTCTAGGCAAAAATCACCGCAACTATTAAAACTAGACTATTTCTCGAAAGAGAGATACACCGAAGCAGAAGAGTTTTATATAGCTTCCGTTTCCGAGTCATACAAATTGACAAAATTTCCACCTCCTCCGATCGTTGTAGAACAGGTTACAACGCTTAACCCAGATGAACAAAACAGACCCTCTAGTAATTTGCCAAAACCCGAGATCCGACTTCCAAAAATATAATTACCAAGATTTTCTGGAGATTATTCTGCCTGGCCCTCATATCATGATATTTTTAGAACCCTAGTGCACAACAGTCGGTTAAATAATGTAGAAAAACTTCATTACCTTCAGACGAGCCTATGCGGAGATGCACTCAAGCTAGTAGGACACTTTCAGAAAACCGAGGCAAATTATGAAACAGCATGGGCAGTTTTAGTGAGCAGATACGACAACAAACGCGTTCTAGTAAACACATACCTTAAGAAGTTGTCCTCGATCTCCACTATTACCATAGACTCAGCTGAAAACAACCGCAGATTAATAGACGAGATAGAAGAGTGCACTCAATCATTATCAAACCTGAAAATAGATACGGCAAACTGGGATCCCATCTTAATCTACTTAATAGTAAAGAAACTCCATCCCGACACTCATACACTGTGGGAGCAATCATTAAGGAGTCAAACAGAACTACCAACTTTCACAGAATTAAAGAACTTCCTAGAATCAAGATTTAGAACGCTGGAAGCAATCGGCGCAAAGCAACCTGCACGTTCCACCCAACAACGTGATTTGTCGTCCATTTCCAAGCCACGCCAATCATATGCCACTACTACAGAAAACGCCTGCATCATTTGCAATGGATCGCATGCCCCAAGAAAATGCCCAAAACTCATCAGCGCTAACGCCACAACCAGATTAGATTGGGTAAAACGAAAGGGTCTTTGTGGGAACTGTTTAGGTTACCGTCACAAGGCCAATGATTGCCCAAGCACCTTAGGATTCTTCAAGTGTGGCCGTCGTCATCACACGCTCTTACATTCCAATTTTACTAAACTAGTGCCCATTGAAAATACCAAACCAAAACAAACAAATCCAAAAGATACAACATCCAATTCAAATAAAAAAGAGGAGCAAGCGTCGTCTTACGTGTGTCACCGTACAAGAAAGCAAGTTCTTCTTGCAACAGCTTCGCACACACTACGGGCGCTAATAGATCCAGGATCCGAATCCAGCTTTATCACAGACTCCGCGGTCCAATGCCTACGATTAAAAGGAGAACGCAGCAACGTCATAATAACAGGAATCGCATGTGTAGAAGCAGGCAAAGGTCTTGATACGGTGTCACTCACAATAAAATCACGTTTAAGCAAGGAAACCATTCGAATAGATGAGGCACTCGTTCTTAAATCTTTGACAAATTTTCTTCCTTCCGCTAATCCTGAAATTTCTCAGTGTTCCCACTTGCAAGGCCTATCATTGGCCGACCCGCAGTACCATCAACCTTCAAAGGTTGATATGCTGCTGGCAGCAGATATATATGGTGATATAATTTTAGAAGGCATCCGTCGGGGTGCACGTACCGAGCCGGTGGCACAAAACACACAACTTGGCTGGATCGTACTCGGCAGATCATCACCAACCAACGCACGTCCATGCGTTCAAAGAATTGCTACTCTCCACTCAACCATTGACATCGACAAAGAACTGCGAAAATTCTGGGAAATCGAGGAGATTCAAACTAGTAGCAATTCACAAACCCAAGAACAATCAACAGAAAGAGAAGAAGATGGACGGTACATGGTAGCAATCGCATTCAAAGAACCAGAACCATCAGCATTATTAGGAAATTCTAGAAATCTTGCATTAGCCCGATTCAGACAATTAGAAAGAAAGTTCGACCGCAATCACGAATTAAAAAGAGAGTATGTCAAATGCATCGAGGAATACATAGAGTTGGGACATTTAGAATTAGTACCCGAAGCAGAGAAAGGGACCAATAACGCAGTTTATCTTCCACACCATGCCGTTATAAAAGAAGACAGCACTACGACTAAATTACGAGTAGTGTTCGATGCATCGTTAAAAACTAACACAGGAACTTCCTTAAACGACCTTATGATGGTTGGCCCAATTATTCAAGATGACATGACCCAGATTCTACTCAGATGGCGCAAGCATAAAATTGGATTTTCGGCAGATATAGAAAAGATGTATCGCCAAGTCAGAATTAAACCAAAAGACAGAGATTACCACAGAATTCTATGGAGGAATTCTGTCGACGAATCAATCTTAGACTATAGGTTGACCACAGTCACATTCGGAACTGCCAGTGCCCCCTATCTTGCAACGCGAACTTTACAACAAATAGCAAAAGATGAAGGCGACATATCTCCCATTGCTCGGGAAATAATTCTAAAAGATTTCTATGTAGATAACGTACTTTCAGGAGCCGACACTATAACAGAAGCATTAACGATTCAAGATGCACTCATCAAAATCTTGCAATTAGGTGGCATGCCATTAAAAAAATGGGTTTCTAACGACCCAGCACTCATCGACCATTTACCCAAAGACTACAAAGAAGTGCCAATAGAAGTTAAAACCAATGTGGAGAAGGCAGTAAAAACATTAGGAATTTACTGGCAGCCCATATCGGATACCTTCTCATACAAGGTTAACCTATCAACAGACCAGACATCGTCCACAAAGAGAGAAGTCCTATCACAAGTAGCTAAATTGTTCGACCCGCTAGGTTGGGTACCACCCATAGTAGTAACAGGCAAAATTCTTATGCAGACACTCTGGTTACATGGATTGGAATGGGACGACACATTATCAAAAAATCACGAAGAACAATGGAAAGCGTTCAAGCGATCACTTAATCACTTAGAAAAAATCAAAATACCAAGATGGCTGGGGGTGACTAAAGAACCTCACCGTCAGAAGATCGAGATTCATGGATTTTGCGACGCTTCGCTCAAGGCATATGCTGCAGTGGTGTACCTGAAGTCTACAAACGAGAAGGGCACAATAATTAGACTGCTCACAGCAAAAACCAGAGTAGCACCAGTTAAACTTGTTTCCTTGCCACGGTTAGAACTCTGTGGCGCAGTGCTCCTGGCACGCCTTATTAACCAAGTGAAGGCAGCACTACAATTTGGAGATATTACTGCTTTCACTTGGACAGATTCCGAAATTGTACTAGCTTGGTTGGACAGCCCAACGCGTGGAAAGCATTTGTCGCTCACAGAGTAACCGAAATTCACGCCACTTTAGGAAGCTGCACCTGGAGGCATGTGAAATCAAAGGATAATCCCGCGGATTGTGCCAGCCGCGGAATTTCTGCAGAAGAACTAATCAATCACCCTCTATGGTGGTCAGGCCCAGAATGGTTGACACTCCCAGCAGACCGATGGCCACAAGAAAAAGCATTAATGGAGACCACGCAAGAAATGCGTAAGACTACTATGCACGTCGCTGCAGATCACACAGAATCTATTTTGACGCGGTTCTCTTCATTCACCCACTTGATAAGGACTTTCGCTTATATATTAAGATTCATTGCACATCTCAAAAACAAAATTTCTCCAGATAAAGCGGCAGACAACAAAACGTCATGGCTTTCCTCAAACGAAATTAGGGTGGCTCTTAATAAAGTATTACTCATCGCACAAGCAGAAACATTTCCCCGAGAACTCACCTGCCTAAGGAAAAATAAAGAATGCGTCAAAGAAAGCAGATTGTTAGACTTAAACCCATTCATTGACAGGGAAGGCCTTATGAGAGTGAGAGGAAGGATTTCCAAATCGTCTCTTCCATTCGAATCAAAACACCCGGTGATTTTAGACAACACACATCACTTATCTCGATTGATCCCCGACTATTACCACAGAGCAACTCAACATGGAGGAGTACAATTAACTTGCGCAACGATACAAAGAAAATATTGGATTTTGCGTATGAGAAATGTAGTTAGAGCAACAATTTTTAGGTGCGTCATTTGCCATCGCCAAAAGGGACAATCATGTCAACAGCTGATAGGAGAACTACCAAGCCCAAGAGTAAACATTTCAGAGCCGTTTGCTCACACGGGAGTAGACTTTTGTGGACTATTTGAAATACGTACCAAACAGGGACGAAAAATCACTTTAACCAAGGGATATGTTTCACCTTTTGTTTGTTTAGCCACGAAAGCCATTCATCTAGAACTCGTGAGCGACCTAAGCACTCCGGCATTCCTTGCAGCCTTCAAAAGATTTTGCAGCAGAAGGGGGATGCCCTCGGACATTTACAGCGACAAAGGCACAAATTTTGTGGGGGCAAAGACAGTAATCGAGCGAGATTGGAAGAAGTGCCTGTCCCAGGTACAAGTCGAGATCGCAGAAGTCTTAGCGACTGACCTAATTACATGGCATTTTATACCACCATATGCACCACACTTTGGTGGGTTGTGGGAAGCAGGGGTAAAGAGCTTCAAATATCATTTTAAGAGAATAAGTGGATGCAGAACTTGGACATTTGAAGAGATGTGCACCATTTTGTGCCAAATCGAAGCTACGCTGAACTCGAGACCGCTATGCCCATTGAGATCAGACACCACCGACTTAGACTATTTAACACCGGCCAAAATCCTGAGTGGAAGATCAATTTTTACCTCCCCGGAGGCCTCACTATTGGACATGAACGAGACCCGATTAGATCGATGGCAACGAGTGCAACAAGTTCATCAACAATTTTGGACAAAATGGCAAACAGAATATTTGCACCGTTTGCAACAGAGGCCAAAATGGCGAAAACCGGTAGAGCACTTGAAAGTAGATGATGTAGTAATATTAAAAGAAGACAAACTACCACCCAGCAAATGGCTTTTAGGACGAGTAGTGGAGCTGCATCCCGGTAAAGACAACCTTACGAGAGTGGTTACCGTACAAAGCAAGGATAAATTTTTAAAGAGACCCGTTACTAAGCTCTGCAGGTTACCGTATGAAGAGCACGATTCTATCAATCACAGCTCCTATCACAAAAACAAGGACGTAAACATGGAGTTTACTTCAAGTGCAACAGGGTCATCAGACAGGGAGGAGAAATGCCAAAACGCCACTCGACGCACATTACGATCCTCTTCTCTACTGACCACGCTATTCACTTACGTCATGGTATTCTCAGTAGTCATAAAGAGCTCCGCCGCTTATTCCGTATCATACCCAGATCCAGGCCTATATGTTGAACATCTAGGTGAGGCACAACTGCGACGTGGAACGTTGAGGCTTGATCTCTGCCACAAGACTCATTTTCAAGCTGACATAGAACGAGCAAAGGGAGTCAAGACCAATATGGACCAGATGTGCGCGAGAGCTAAACAATTTACTGGTGATGCACACTGCGATATGCTGTTGGAGTACATCAACGAAAAGAAGGATAAACTTCTCAGCACCATTGATGTGCTAACCAGCAAAGAACTTACTCATAGAAGAAAAAGAGGCTTATTCGGACAGTTGCTGCAATCCGTATTTGGGGTTAACGACGAGGCCTACAAAGACATTAAGAACTTAGATTTAACTCAGAAACACCTCATTCAGGAGCTGGGAAACCAACATATACTTCTCCTATCTATGACGCACCACATAAATGTCTCTGAAACAAGAATCACGGACAAAGTCAATACACTCACCTCAAAGATCAACAAAGTCATGGATATACTAAATGACATGGAGCCCTGGCATGCTGCCATTGACGGCAATCGAATCAACATTCATATATTCGCAGCGTACCATTCAGCACTAAACCTATTAGATGACCTGACAGACTATTATAACAAGGTAGTAACAGGATTACTAGGGCACAGTAACCGATTTCATCTCTCCTTCACAACTAGCCACAGTCATCCAACAGGCATCGCACAACCTACCTACCAATCTTGAGATAAAAAGACAGAGCACAGGGCATGTAGAAGTAATGCTAAACGAATCCATGGTCTGTGCATACGACTACTTAAATATTTTAGAGCCAGTCCCATTTAAATTGGTGAAAGTCACCCCAATCCCGCGAAGACTGGAAGCGTCGACCTACCTCAACCCGGTGGCGACAAAAAACTTTCTCGCAGTCGATTTCGACTCAGAGAAATACTTCGAACTCACAGAGTCCGAGTTCCGTGCATGCGATCAATTGCGAAGCATGCAATACTTATGCTCACCCACCGTAATAAACAACCTGGAGACCAATTCCAATTGCGTCATTGATGCGGTAATTCGTCGAGAACCAAGAAAAGCGTGCGAATTTAGTCAAGTGATCTTGCCAAAAAACAGTTGGAAACGCCTCATAAAACCAAACACTTGGCTCTTCCTCTTAGATACTCCGGTGGTAGCATCCATACGATGCAATCGCACACAGGAGGAGACTACACTTCAAGGCGTAGGCATAATCAACATCGATCGTGGATGCACACTACAAACAAAGACAATTTCACTAAAATCAAATTTAGACGAAGTAGTTCCAGTTGAAGCAACCCACCATTATCCTGTAAATTATTCGAGTCCAGAACTCAAACCTTTCCCGGTAGGTCCAAGGAATTCCAGGGACGAAGAGCCCGTGTTAAGGCCGGTAGATTCTCTTGAAGATATATCAAGACCGGAAATCCCTCTGCCTACTGGAACAACAGTTGGCCACCACGCGATCTCAACCATCGTTGCAGTGGCTTGTGCGTTATTAATTGGCTTCGCAATTTACAGACGAAAGGCCTACTGCAAATGGTGCCCAAAGGGTCTGACAAGATCCACAGAAGCAGATTCAAGTGAATCAAACAAACGAGAGGCGCAAGAAGGATATGCTACCATCTCTTCAGCTAGAACTCCACAAGGATCAGGGGAGTTTTCCCTCTCTCCCATCGAACGCAAATGGACGCAGAAAACTGCCGATAATTCCCGCACAGATTAAACAGTCAAACCTCTTAATAAATTAGATTTAAGCACTAAATGAAAACTCTCCCTTTACTCACAAATTTCAATCCTTGCGTAATCCAAACCGTTCCCACGTTGCACCTACTCGCCGCGCCACAAAACACCGAGTTCCAGAGTCAACTTTCTGTGTGCATGGAGGAAATGCCGCCATAGTAAAGTTGACTGATAACCTATATTTACAGAAACATTGTTTGTCCTTTCCTGGCCCGGGAGCATGTTCGGAGAACAAATAAGGTAACTGCACCCCAACGAGCACAACAACCGCATCGGAATCAATCAGCAAGTGACGATCGTTCACCCTTTCTTCAACGCACAAAAATTGCTGACGATCACCTGGTTCATCGCAGTTCAGCGGCACATTTAGGCCAAATTTGCCGACGATGCGAGAAAGGTCATCGCCGCCCTGGACACGACATGGTCCCATCGCTGGAAGGAAGTAAACATTCCGGGAAAAGTCATCATTGCGAGCGGTAGCGCGAATAAAGAAATAAAACTCAAATTCAATTCATAGTTCGGTGTAATTTAAAGCAATAAAATTTATATTAATTCGGTAAATTAGACTTTCATTTATTCTAATAAAGGTAATTTTTTCGGAATCAAAACAACGACAGCGTTCGCAACGTCACATCAATATCACCATTAAATCCAAGATAAATAACTTCTCAAGTCCACTATTAGTACACATTTTGCCACAAATCATCTCTCCTCAACCAGCACAGGAAATAGACATTTCAGCATGGCCACTACCTAGAAATATTCAACTCGCCGATCCAAGATTCAACCGTTCAGATTCAATTGACTTACTGATCGGTGCAGGACTATTCTACACATTGCTATGCGTTGGCCAGATCAAGTTAGGAGACAATCTACCGGTCCTTCAAAACACAGTTTTTGGTTGGGTAGTAGGCGGTGGACCCCAACAAGGGATTGAAAATTCAGCTGTTTGCGGTATATGTAGTGAAGATGAAGCTTTGGACACACAAATTGAAAAATGTTGGCGACTAGAGACTCCGACTGAGCAGACCAACCTGACAGCAGCAGAGCGAAGATGTGAGGCCTTCTTCGATCGGACAACTACCAGAGATGAAGATGGCAGATTCATTGTTAGGCTACCGTTCCAGGGTGAGCCAACTTCGCTCGGTGAGTCAAAGGACATCGCAATCGCATATCAAAGATTTATGTCAGTGGAGCGAAGATTAGCAAGGCATGACGATTTGAGGGAGCAATATGTCAATTTCATGAACGAGTACATGCAACTCGGGCATATGAAAGAAATCAACTTCAATGAGATAGAAAGGCCATACTTTTTCTTGCCCCACCACTGCGTTGCCAAGCCCGACAGCACCACGATGAAACTACGAGTCGTATTCGATGGGTCAGCAAAAACTTCGACAAACATTTCACTTAACGACCTCCTGTCAACTGGACCAACGGTGCAAGACGACGTCTTCTCCCACCTGCTTAGATTTCGAATGCCGAGACATGTGTCACCTCAGATATAGGAAAGATGTATCGCCAAATCCGGGTAAACGAAGAAGATCAGCGGTATCAATTGATTTGGTGGAGAAGTGACCCAGAGCAACGGATCAAATGCTTCCAACTGACTACTGTTACATACGGCACAACAAGTGCCCCATACCTGGCAACAAAATCTTTGCAAAGGCTAGCAGATGAAACAAGGGAGCAGTACCCACTAGGAGCAGAAGTGCTAGGACGCGACTTCTATGTGGACGATGTCCTCACTGGTTCAGATAGCATAAGCACCGCAGTTGAGATCCAAGCGCAAATACAAGCGATCCTTAAGTCAGCAGGCATGACATTAAGAAAGTGGTGCGCCAACAGCCCACGGTTGCTACAAAACATCGATCCAAAGGATCAGGAATTGGCGTTGGACTTTGACAGCAAGGACGAGAACTCGATCAAGACTATTGGTTTAACTTGGTTACCAAAATCCGAACATCATCGAAGAAACATGATCGGATAACGAAGAGAACCGCCTATTCTGACATCGCTCGATTCTTCGACCCATTAGGAATAATGGCACCAGTAATTGTTCTCGCAAAACTATTCCTGCAGAGGCTTTGGTCTATAAAACTAGATTGGGATGCTGCTCTCCCTCAAGAAATGTACACTTACTGGATCAACTTTCGTAATGGACTAGCTGCATTAAACAACATTAAGTTTGATCGTCACATCTTTAACCACAGAACACCAAAATCATATCAATTTCACATCTTTGCAGACGCTTCCGAAAGGGCGTTCGGAGCAGCCGTTTACGTAAAATCGGTAGACAAAACCAACCTCATCACAGTACGACTATTATATGTGCCAAATCACGGGTCGCACCAACAAAGCAAATAACACTACCACGTCTGGAGCTCCGTGCAGCTAAGCTAGCAGCTGAACTGGCTTCTCGTATAACTAAGGATTTAAATATCAAGCACCATTCTGTTTACTTATGGACAGATTCAGAAATTGTGCTGCACTGGATCAATAAGCAGTCCTCATCATTCCACACATTTGTGGCAAATAGAGTGTCATCCATTCAACAACTCACGACGTCGGACCAATGGAGGCATGTTACTTCAAGCCAAAATCCAGCTGACGTCCTATCAAGGGGGATCATACCTGAAAAACTCGCATCGTGCAATCTTTGGTTTTATGGACCAATATTTCTCCATGGATCTGAGATTTCTTGGCCTCCACCGTACATCAAAAAACGAGTTGAAGATGATAATGAACGAAGGAAGGTAGCCTCCGCAGCCGCCGCCACTCAGAGGCCCACTAATATAATCACGACAATTGATCATCAGAATTCCTTTAAGAGGCTTCAGAGAGTTGTCGGATATATACTACGCTTCATAAATAATAGTAAAGGCAAGGCAACCACGACTCATACGTGGCTGAGTAAACACGAACTGGATGCAGCTCTGGCTCCAATTATAAGACATATGCAACAAGAAGAGTTCAAGGAAGACATCAGCTTCTTGGAACGATTTGGAGAAGTAGCAAAAACTAGCGCCTTCAGCACTCTTGCACCATTTCTCGATGGTAAAGGAATTGTAAGAGTGGGGGGCAGATTGGAGCAATCATCATTGCCCTACAACGCTAAGCACCCAATGCTTTTACCGTATTCTCATCCATTGACAAAGCTGCTAATCAACGAAGTGCACAAGGAAAATCTGCACGTGGGAGCACAAACATTGTTGTCGATAGTACGACAAACCTTTTGGCCAATCAAGAGAAAGATTCTGACCAGGTCAATAGTCCAACACTGCGTTCAGTGTGCAAGATCCAAACCTAAGCTATCAAATCAGCTTATGGGAAATCTTCCCCGAGACCGAGTTGAACCCGCAAGGCCATTTGCAAACACTGGCATTGACTTTTGTGGTCCTGTATGGGTACACTTCAAGATTAGGGGAAAGAGACCAATGAAGGCATACATAGCAGTATTCTGTTGCTTTGCGACCAAGGCCACCCATTTGGAAGTGGTTAGCGATCTTTCCACACAAGGATTTATCTGGGCACTGAAACGGTTCATTGGACGTCGTGGCTACTGTAAGACCATCTACTGCGACAATGGCTCAAATTTTGTCGGAGCAAGGAACCAATTAGAGGAGTTAAGGAAAATTTTGGAATCAAGGGCAAGCCAAGAAAACATAGCATCTTCTTGCACCTCAAGAGGCATAGAATTCAAGTTCATACCTCCTAGAGCTCCACACTTTGGCGGTCTATGGGAGGCCACAGTGAAATCTGCCAAACATTTGCTACAGAAGACGTTACTATCTGCCTCCTTAACGCACGAAGAATTAGAGACAGCCGTTGTGGAAGCAGAAGCAATACTAAATTCTAGACCACTAACGCCAATGTCCAGCAATCCGAATGACCTGACAGCAATCACTCCTGCCCAATTTTTGATAGGCGAACCCTTGACCACTCCAATTGATGCTGATGTGGAACCGATGCGATGGAAACTCATTGCCCACATCAAGAGCGAGTTTTGGCGCCGCTGGTCTCTAGAACACCTGAATCATTTGCAGCAACGCTACAAATGGAAAAATAAGGTTCAAAACATCCAACCAGGAACAATGGTCATCCTTAAGGAGGACAATACTCCACCGTTAAAATAATTAACATAATTAACATCATCAAGGGAGCTGACGGTCTCGCAAGGGTCGTAGACGTACGCATAGCATCCGGCATACTAAGAAGGGCTGTCCACAAGATAGCACCTCTTCCAATTGAAGAGGTCCATACCAACGATGCATCCGAGGAGGTCGAACAAACCGCCGAAAACTCTGACTCCGTGGCCGGAGCAAGCTCCAACCTAACTACCATTGACGACAAGCTCGTGAGCAACAGCGCAACCACCGAGTCGGATATCCCGAGAAGCACTCCAAAGAAAAGGCAACGACTATCATTAGGAGCAGCAGTGGTGACTTTACTCATAACCAGCGTGTTTCTTCCAGCTGCAACAAGTTCACCAATTGATGTCAGCCCATTTACATCTCGGCCTGGAATTTTCTTCGAAAATCTAGGAATAGCAAATACCATGACAACCAAATGGAATCTTGTGCTCTACTACGACATGGGACCCTATTGGAAGGAATATGCGTACATCACAAACTGTACACAAGCCCTCGACAAGTTATGTAGCATGATGGTGGATCAAGAACCTTGCATGCGAATTCTTGAAAATATTAAGGCACTCCTTAGTGAAATGGTGGACAACAATGAGATCCTATTGCCTACACAGCAAAGACAGAGTGTCAAAAGAGAGGCCATAAACATCGTAGGAAATGTAGCAAACTCTCTATTTGGCATCTTAGACTCAGAGTACGCAGAACATATGGCACAGACCATTGGGAACGTTCAGGGAAATTAAGATCATCTCCTTCACCTGATTAAAAATCAAACAACCATCATCGATGCAACCATGAACCTGATGAAGCACGAGAGTGAAATATTAGAAAAACATTTTGGGCAGTTAGAAAATAATTTAAATGAACTTTCCAAGCAAGTGAATAAGGTTCATCAGGAAAACCACGACAGTAAATTACATCAATCATTCATAATGTTGAGCATGCAACTTTTTTTGACACTTTCTAAGTATCAGAAGGCACAAGGTGACATCATGGACGTTCTTGCCGGCACCCAACATGGAAAGATAAATCCACAACTAATATCACCACGGCAACTCAGAGAATAAGTGCTAAGAATCAAGAGCATGCTCCCTTCTTCACTGAAGATGCCACAATTCCAATATGACATGTTAAAACTGTATAACCTGATGACCATTGAAGGTCGGCCCACTATCAAGTTCATCATTTTCCAAATCAAGCTACCACTCCTAGCTTTAGAAGACTTCGAACTGTACAAACTAACGCCAGTACCAGTTCCTGTGAACAACACATTCGTCGCACTGAAACCGTCAGCGAATTTCTTCATCATAAACCTCCATAGAGATCAATATTGTTCGATGGATGATCTCTCCACTTGCGTGTCAGTCGTTCATGACAACTACATCTGTGAGCAAAGAAAGCCTATGTTTCACAAGGGCTCGAATGTTGGAGCTTGCGAAATAAGTTACTTCAATCAGGCTCCTCATCCATCAACGTGTGAAGTCATGAATCTAGGCCCTGGCTCTCACTGGATCCAGCTGCACACCCCTAACCAATGGATTTACTCAGTTCGTCAACCAACAGCCATCAATGTGGTTTGTGGAACTAACGTCACCCAATATACTCTTGTTGAAGCCGGTCGAATTACCATCCAATCAAAATGCGTCATCAAACAACAATTTTTGACCATTCAATCACACAATATCTATCCATCGAGCTCAAGACGATCCTACTTACCCTCGGGGAACCTCACGGACATGATAACACCTGAAGATCATAGTCCAACTGTCTTATATGCCTCGAAAAACATCTCAAAACACATCTCATCTCACCTGAGGGAACTAGAAAACCTGAGGAGGGATCTGTTCAACCTGCAGACCCAATTACCAAACAAAATTCAACCACACGATTATCATCAATTTGCCGTTGGATATACAGGACTAATCTTCACGGCAGTAATCATTGGGTTCATCATGTGGAAATATCGATTAATCTGCATGACAAGGAAGGAAGACGTTGGGGAGCGTTCAAGTATTACGTAACGCAATTTTTGAAGATTTTTGACCCCCCTCCCCCCATGTAACGCGCCGTAACGTTTTTCTGTAGCCCCCCCCATAAACGTTACGTAACACCCAAGTGACCATTTTTACCTAAAAGTCCCAATTATGTGGTCCGGAAAGGCGCTAAAATACCTTTGTTATTGTTTTAATCGCGTTTGCGGTAACAATAAATAAAACGAGAGATTTTTTTTCTTGTGTGTGGTACTGGGTCCATAGATACTGCGGCCATTCATTTGGTCTATTGTACTACACCCCTATACCTCATATTTTTAGGCCGGACCGCTTGAACAAGTTCAGCAGTCTGCCTAGTGGCTTGTCGCTTAGACTTGAATAATCGAGCAGGGACTCTTCGAATAAAGAAACCCTGCTCCTCGCTATTGCGCGACATTCACAGAGGACGTGGAGAGCAGACTCATCCTCCTGCAGGCAAAGCCTGCAGGTGGGGTCCTCCGCTTTTTCTATCCTCCATAAGTGGTAATTTAGGGCGCAGTCTCCGGTAATCAAGCCAACAAGTGTCCTGACATCGTTTCTACTGCGCCCTAACAATTTCTTGGCCGTGTTAGGAAACGGCCCAGGAAGGAACCGCTTAGAGTTGGCCAGTCCAGGCGCGGACCTCCAGCGTTCAGTATGTTTCATCAAAGTCCGATCGGCTAGAGCCCTTCGCAGCAAGCTGGTAGGTGCTCCGATAGCCGGCTCTGGACCGATGAATGCAATGTCAGAGCCCTGCTTGGCTAGGGCATCCGCTTTTTCATTGCCTTTGAAGCTCCGATGTCCCGGGACCCAGACAAGGGTAACTTGATTGAGAACGCCCAGCTCACCAAGAGCACGTTGGCAGTCCCAAACTAATTTAGACTTAGTCCTACGGGACCTTATCGCCCTAATTGCCGCTTGACTGTCAGAGAAGATAAAGATCCGTTTATTTTGGTAGGCCCTTCTTAAGTTCTCATGAGTGCATGCCAGAATAGCGTACACCTCTGCTTGGAAGACAGTTGCTAGGGTGCCTAAGCTTATCTCTCTACTGAATCTGGGGCTTTCGCTCCAGATTCCGGCGCCCACACCTGTCTCTGTTTTGAAGCCATCCGTGTACCATACCAGTCCACCCGGCGATACCTTAGGAAAGGTCCAGGTTAGCCTGTCTTGTATGTGCACAGAGGGTTACTTAAATTTTGGGATTTTGAAAGGCATGCAATCGGAGAGCATCCGCGCTTCCGAAATCCCTTCTGTAATGAAACAAGAGATTGCTAACTCGCAATACATGCGTATATTGTTTATTTTATTTGTATTTATATTGTTATTTAATAAACAATCCCATATATGTTAAAATGGGCTAATAATCTTTTACTACTAAATCTTACGTTTTCCTGACTTGGCCCTGTCCTTACATACATTTTTGGCTTCATCCACCATTGTTCTTCTCATGTATTCTCCTATTTTAGCTTTTTTTACTAATAAACTCTTAAAATTAAATAACGTATTTATTTTAACCTTTGTAGTTCAAGAGCCCAGGACCGCCAGACCTACGGCATTTTACCGTTACATACTAGTGGCAGACATTTTTGACCATTTGCACCCTCGCCAAGCCACCCCTACCTGAAGTTGCCATTTTACCCCCACATCCCAGCATATGGTCAAAAATTTCTGCCACTAGTATTTAACGGTTATTTTTACCCCCCCCCCTATCCCCAAAAGGGCCCATTCTCCGGGCTAGCGCGAGTGTGCATACGTTCATAACTGCGTATCGCACTATGTACGCATATACGAAATATTACAGCGGGTTTAAACGGGGCGCTCCAGCGCTTAGCTTTAAGAAAATGACGTAGGTCTGGCTGGCCTGAGCTCTTGGACTATTGGGAATGCAATTAGAAACGGAAACCTAACAGAAATAAAACATTTTATTCAAAATAAATAATAAATAAAACAAGAGATAGTATTCTTAACAAAAAATTTAAAATAAAATCAGCCATAATTCAAATGTAGGTATGTAAAAAAAATAATTCAATTGGAGTTACTGCTCCTCTGTCCACGGGTTTGCCAGCCACTCAAGCTACTGACAGAAACAGGCGCAAACGCCGTGCGGACAATGACAGAGAGAATAGAAGTAGTGTATTCAAATGCGCACTAACGAAATGCTGTTTTACGCTACGCACACACCGCGCAAGTTGCTTTACTTTCTACTCTTTGCGCGTTGCCGCCGCGTAGTGTCAAGAGATGTTTGTGTTTTGAGCAAAGCCTTCTACATTTACAAGCCATGCCCCAGGTATGTGCACGTATGTGTATGAAGTGCCAAAATTGTGGAATTAACATTGCCGAAGCCGTACGAAACAACTTTTTAACTTTGTTTTTGCACTTAAAAGTGGTAAAATAATGTATATTATCACTTTTTGGTGCACATGGATTATCAGTGATTAGTGCTTTAGTGATTTAATAAAAAAAATTAAAAAGAAGTGAGTGGTTAAGTGTATTTTTAGAGTGTTAATTGATTAGGTGACCGTTTTTGTTTACATTCGCGTTGGTTTTTTCGTGTTAATTTAGGTAAAAAAATGTTGAATTTGTGTAGTAATATAATAAAAATTGCTTTTTAAGTGATTAAAGATTATTATAGAATAGTTATTAAAAACATAAGTACAGAAAAATGTGAAGTAAAAGTGAAAAAGTTATTGTTATTCATTTTGTGTGGTAGTACTTGCACTTATGTTTTTAATAACTCTTCTATAATAATTTTTAACTACTTTAAATTCACTTTTAATTCCATTACTACACAAATTCAACATTTTTTCCCTAAATTAACACGAAAAAACCACCGCGAATGTAAACAAAAACGTCACCTAATTAATTAACACTCTTAAAATACACTTAACCACTCATTTTTTTTTAATTTATAAACTCAGATCACTAAATAACTTATCACTGATAATCCGTGTGCAGTAAAAAGTGATAAAATACAATATTTTACCACTTTTTATTGCAAAAACTAAGTTAAAAAATTGCTTTTCTCACAGCTAAATTGAAGTCCATTCTGACTGAAGTCCATTCTGTCAGATAAATTGAAGTCCCATTTTCTTTGAATGTGAGTGTGAGATTTCGTTGTGCATGGCTTGTAAATGTAGAAGGCTTTGGTTTTGAGCACAACCTTCTATATTACAAGCCATGAACAAGGAAAATATTGAGAGCGAATTTCCGCTCAATTGGACCACAACTCGGTGAAATCACGTTATGTTGTTAGTGTAATTTGGAGAATTTGGGAGAATTTGGTGGTCCGATTCTCTCAATTGAGATTCTTGTTCATGGCTTGTAAATATAGAAGGTTATGGTTTTGAGTCGTGTTTTGATGGTGGTGGGCGTATGTTTGGAGTCGTGTGTTGGTGTTGGGTGGGATAGCAAATTTGTTGGATTTTATATTTAATGAAAATCTTTATTTTTCCAAATTATGGTAATTAAATTAGCATCTAAAACAAAGACAAGTCCTGTAGGATAGAAAAATTTTATGTAAATCATTCAGGTTTTTCAATTTTTTTCCTATCACGTCCACTTGTCACTTTGATTTCGTTGTTGTGTTCAAAGTCGGAGCGCGCCGCCGACACCGCAACATCATGTCAGTGAAAAGTCGCCACATACCGCGAAGCCAATGTCCGCACCGCCTTTGCGCCTGTTTCTGTCAGTAGCTTCAGACTCTTTCATTACTGGCATCCGGAGAGCAGACGAAGAGGGTTCCGGAATTGTTAAACCACTTGCATCAACTTCCTCTTTGTCGAGCCAATCAGCATCCTCAGACGATGTTTCACAGTGGCGCACAATGCAGAGAAGCTCATTTGCCCTTCTGGCAGCAAGTCGCTGTGGCCGTACTCTACTTTCATGACGGTCTTGGGCTGTCTTGCCATGCAAGTGACGACTGTGCATTTGCACACTCTTGTGAGATGTGAAATAGATCCCACAGGTTGCACATATTCTGTTCTTGAGGTCGGATTGTACTGACGGGCAAAAGAAATCGTAAGGCATCCGCTTAAACCCTTCTAGAGGAGGCGACAGATCAACGCACAACCTCACAAGAAGTGGTGAAAACTTGTATGATCCTTTGTCTAGCTGACTAGGTACCACGAGCTTACTTGGGGTTTGAAGGATTGGGCAGGGTGGTGGCAGGAAAGTATCCGGAAAGACAGATTTCAATGCACTCCTCGAGCGGGAACAGCAGGATTCGTCCGCGCATTTAATGACTTGCAAGAAATATTGCGATTCACGGACGTGAGCGCTATACCACGCCAGATTAGGCTCTGCTGGATCCTGCAACCTATCTTCGGGCTTTCTATATTCCGTTGAAACTTCGTAGTTGTCAATTTTCATTTCCCTCCAGACCTTAGCAAGTGTCTCCCCAGCGTGCTGAAAATTTCACCATCAATAGTAACTCCTTTGTTGTCGAGGTGAGAACCAAAATGTTCATGCGGCAGGATGACGCCTGACAGTCGTTTGCTGAGGGGGGCCATGCGTCGCTCAACTCGGTTGTATGCGCTCCACCCAGGCGCATTAGTCGCTATGAACAGGCCGTCCAGGTTGTATTTTTTGAAATGTTGAATAGCAAAGTTCTTGACTTTCCGATAACGCAGGTTTTCGTCCGGCCCACCATCTACAAAGATGATGATCACTGGCTTCATGGTGTTCGCTTCTGTCATCATTAAGGGTTTGAATGCAGGCACTGATAAAAGTGATTCGAAATCATAAGCATGGGTGTTCGCTGTGGAGGATGCGTGTTTCCCACTTCTTATGGATATGTGTGTCGGCCCGCTGTAACCAACAGCTTCTTCCTTACCGAAACCGTTAGGATCCACGTTGACGCCGGCGTATACAGAAGGAATAAGTTTGTGCCGCTCTGCCACGACCCAATCATGGTCAGGTAAAAGCACTCTGTATTCCATATGCATTAAAAGAGGGCTCTGACTTTTCACTGCCGGTAAACCTATTGGTACACGGGCCTTATCGTCTTGAGAGAGAACAAATACTTGCTGCGGTCCCAGAAGCGACGCGAGAGATTCCAAAGACCTGATTGTAGCAGTGCAGAATTCCCAGTCCTCGTGCTTTTTGTGCATCTCGGTCTGTGGTGGTGCGGTGCGTGCGTGCCTCCTTCCCTCTTGAGTGTTAGAAACGCGTGGTAGTAAATGAAGCTGCTGACAAGCTACTGACAGAAACAGGCGCAAAGGCGGTGCGGACATTAGCTTCGCGGTATGTGGCGACTTTTCACTGACATGATGTTGCGGTGTCGGCGGCGCGCTCCGACTTTGAACACAACAACGAAATCAAAATGACAAGTGGACGTGATAGGAAAAAAATTGAAAAACCTGAATGATTTACATAAAATTTTTCTATCCTACAGGACTTGTCTTTGTTTTAGGTGCTAATTTGATTACCTCAATTTGGAAAAATAAAGATTTTCATTAAATATAAAATTCAACAAATTTGCTATCACAGCCAACACCAACACACGACTGCAAACATATGCCCACCACCACCAAAACAAGACTCAAAACACAAACATCTCTTGACACTTGACGGTGGGATAGCAAATTTGTTGGATTTTATATTTAATGAAAATCTTTATTTTTCCAAATTGTGGTAATTAAATTAGCATCTAAAACAAAGACAAGTCCTGTAGGATAGAAAAATTTTATGTAAATCATTCAGGTTTTTCAATTTTTTTCCTATCACGTCCACTTGTCACTTTGATTTCGTTGTTGTGTTCAAAGTCGGAGCGCGCCGCCGACACCGCAACATCATGTCAGTGAAAAGTCGCCACATACCGCGAAGCCAATGTCCGCACCGCCTTTGCGCCTGTTTCTGTCAGTAGCTTGAAGATATGTGCCGCTTCGAGAAATTTGGAATCCCATCAACAACAGCCTCTCATGCAGGTCGGACAGAGTGAGACAACTCCTAATTATCTCTGTTCGGCGGCGTTCATCAGCAGCGCTGCCATGAATGGCAATGTTAATTATGGTCTCCAGGAGAGCAGGTTGCGAATGAACCAAAGGAGGCTGCCCAGGGCCAGATCGAGGTTTTACTGCAGCAGGATTGTTTTTCTGATGTTCAGCTTTCTCAAGTTTTTCTTTGGCTCGAACTTTTTTTGCACGCTTGGCACTGTCTCTTTTTTTCTTTAAACATTTTTCTTCTTCTTTCAATTCTTTCCGTAGTTTTTTTATTTCTTCGTGAACATCATCTTTGGCTATACCAGTATCCCTGTTTCAGTAAGAACATTTATTCTCTGTTGAAGTAGGCCAATTTTCTTCATAAGAGTTTCTTGAGCCGGTTTGTTTGGAGCATTTTTAGTGATGTCCGAAACAATCGAAGTCGTGTGTGGTTCTGTAGACGGGATGTCCAGGTTGTCCACAGCTTCCTCATCAGTAGTCTCACTTCGCTCATCATAGGTATCGCTCATCTTTCGTTTGACGGCAGTGCTCTCTCTTCCAGCGACTCCGACAATGGATTCCATAAGAGATGAACACGCGGATGAAGCTACAGCATCCGAATCCTATAAACGAAGTGAAAATAAATTAAGAATAGGTATTATTTAGACAACTGTACTGGAAAGTACACCAAGTACGCACCTGTCTTTGTTGAAGAGTACGCGAAGTCGGTGGGACATTGGGCCTTGCTGACAATATTGTTGCTGGAGTGCTTGGTGTTTTCGTAGGTAGCTAAAAATATATAATACTTATGACCAGTTCTTTTATGAAAAATCTAGGGTTGGTTTATATATTATATACCTAGGTAAAGTACCCAATACTTGGACAGAATGAAAAATGGAACCAGCACTTGGACAATGATTAAAAATTGTAATTATTTATCGGTAGACAATTATTAACTACAACTACATGTATTACTTTGGATTGTTTAAGTTTCTACTATTCTCAAAATTCTGTCAACTTATAATTCCGAATGAATAAAAATTACATTATATACACCAGCCCACTCGACAGGCCTGTCTAACAACTGCAGAACATGGATTCTTTTATACAATTTTGTTTTTTATATTATAAAAATCGAAATCCATAATTTTTTTTAAATTAGTATAAAATAGTTAAAATTAAAATTTAAAACTATTATTCAATCGAAATTCGGCTTTTCAATTTTAAAAAATACCTTAAGTTTTCATAAGTGTCGTCCAAGTATCGGCACTTTACCTTATGTAATATTATTACATTTTAGCAGTAAACTTACCTGTGTAAAATAGCTAAGTATAGTTGGTAAGAGTAACGAGGGCGTTGAATATAATAATATGAAAACAAAAATTTATTCATACTGAAAGTATACATTTATTCAGGTTATCAAAAAATATAATTATAAAAATATTACATTTGTCCCTCGTCACACTGGCGACCAGTACTATTACTGTGACAATCCAAGAAATGATTTCCGATTTCCTAGTTTATTCCTGGCTTCTTTTTTTGGCTTCCTTTTGGCTTCTTTTTGGCTTCCTTTTGGCTGGCGGCTTTTTTACTTTCTGGCGGCCATTTTTTCGCTTGCTGGTGACTTCTTCTTTTTTGGCGCAGTTGTCGTGCCAGAACAGAGCTATTTAGGCTGTGTGTTGCTCAGTTGCGACACCCTCCCCCCCATGAATCGACCGGCCAGAAGATTCACACAAAACATCTAACACCGCTAATTTATTAACTGGTCTCTTTAAAGTCGTTCCGTTACAAAGTCTGATTTCGGCGATACGTACTACTTTGTCCGGTCCTGGGCACAACTTGACGACCCTTGCTTTGCACCATTGGCTTCTAGGCTTATCTATGTCCACTAGTATAACGACGCTTCCTTCTTTAATCTGACAGCCTTCAGCTGGACGATACCATTTCGTTCTCCTCGTTAGATCTGGTAAATACTCCAATATCCATCTCCGCCAGAAATGGTTCTTTAATTGTTGGGCTATACGCCACTGCTTTCTAGAGCAGAGTAGTTTCTTCTCAAAATGTGCCGGCGTTTGGGTAGAATTTATTCTTCCTAACAAGAAGTGATTTGGCGTTAGCGGTTCATCTTCTTCGGACTTTATCGGTATATGTGTCAGTGGTCTCGAATTTAGTATATTTTCCGCTTCTACTAATAGGCTGTATAACGTGGCCGGATGTGGTGATACTTCCTTTAATATATGGCTGAGCACCTTCTTCACTGATTGCACTAGTCTTTCCCAGCACCCACCGCTGCTTGGATTCGCTGGACAGTTGAACACCCATTCAATACCAAATGATGTCATCTCCCGTTGAATTCTGTCATTGTCGAAGAATTCCGTAACATGGCGCAGTTCCTTCTCGATGCCAACAAAATTTGTTCCGTTATCCGATCTGATTCTAACCGGCACTCCTCGTCTGTTAATGAAATTTGTCAGGCATATGATGCACGCATCAGTGGACAGATCCGTGGCGAGTTCTAAGTGCACCGCTCTTATTGTGAGACAGGTAAACAGCGCAACCCATCGTTTTTCTCGTTTTCGTCCTATCGTGACCGTTATAGGGCCAAAATAATCAAGTCCGGTATAGGTGAATGGGGCAACGTAAGGCGTAAGTCGATCTTCTGGCAATGGTCCCATTATCGGTTGGCTTGGTTTGGCGTTATTGTTTTTACAATACTGGCACATCCTACTTATCTTCGCTGCTGCGCTCCTTATTCTTGGTATCCAAAACTTGAGACGAATGCGGCATACGATTAATTGTTGGTTGTGATGATGACAATTTCTATGGTAGTAATCTGTTATTAGATGCGTTAATAAATGTTCCTTCGGCAATATTATAGGTCTTCTGGCCGACTCTGGTAAAACTGTTGCTAAATCTATTCGACCATTAATTCTCATTACCCGTTCCTCGTCTAAATACGGCGATAATGAAAAGATTGAACTATTCCTACTTATATTCCTTTTATTCAATAGTGCGAAATATTCTTCGGCAAATGCTGACTGTTGAACGATTCTACAAATGTGGTGTTCAGCCCCCTGTAATTCCTTTACGTTAAGTTCGCCTTTTATTAATTTTTCAGGATTTTTCATCGCTCGGCAATTGTTTGTAAAACGAAACATCCAGGCTGTAGCTCTCTGCAATCTTTCGTACTTCGAGAATCTTTTAATATCTGGCATGCTAGTGTTTTCCTTTGTTCGTATTACATGCACTGTCTGTCGATATATTGCTCGTATCTCTTCTGCATGTCGGCTGGGAGTTACTTCTTTACTCGGCTTTGGCCATAGTGGTGGCTTTTCTTTCAAAAAATCAGGCCCTTTTAACCACCGTCTATCGGGATTATAGTCTATTGGGTACTTCGCCCTTGTCGCTTCATCTGCTACGTTTAACTTCGACGGCAACCATTTCCAATCTTTGGCTGAGCTGTGCTCTAACATTTCAGCCACTCTGTGGGCGACAAAGGGCTTATACTGGCGATGATTCGAATTTACCCAATTTATGACTGTCATTGAGTCACTCCAAAATGTGAAACTGTCTATTGTAACTGAATGATTTTCGATTACTTGATTCATTAGTCGTATTCCTAGTACTGCTGCTTGCAATTCCAACCGTGGTATCGATAATAATTTTTGTGGTGCGCAGCGAGTTTTCGAAGCGATGAAACAGACGTTTATTATATCTTGTTTGTCCACGATGCGCCAGTATGCTACTGCGGCGTACGCAACTTCACTCGCATCGACGAAAACATGCAACTGAATTTCTTTAGCTGTTAATAAATCAGCTGAATAACATCTCGGCACTTTAGTCTTCTCAACCGATTGTAGTTCTTGAAACCACTTTACCCATTTGTCATAGATGGGGTTTGGCAATTGCTCATTCCATTCGACACCAGATCTCCATGTTTCTTGTAAAATTAGTTTGCCATATATTACTATATTGCCCAATAAACCAAATGGGTCGAAAACTGACATGACGATACTCAAGAGTTCTCGTTTGGTTGGCTTTCTGTCAAATTGTAATATTTCAGTCGAAGTGTGGTGGAATCTGAGACGGAACCCAAACTCGTCGGAATCAGTTTTCCAAAACATACCTAATACTCGTTCATCTTTGTTCATCATTCTATTTCGGGTCCCTCCACTTGATGTCTCTTCATTCATACATCGTGTAAGTGCAGTAGAATTAGACACGAAACCTCTCAACTCGAATCCACCGGCGGCGTGTATATTTTTCACTGCCGAAGTTATTTTTATGGCTTCTTCTTCACTGGCGAAGCTAGCGACATAATCATCGACATAATGGTTCTCACGGATTGCTTTCACGGCCTCAGGATAATTCTCTTCATAATCAGCTGCGTTCTTATTTTTCACATATTGTGCTAGGCTTGGCGAACATGTAGCACCAAAGATCATAACTGTCATGGCATAAGTATTCACGGGCAATTCTGAATTTGTTCCTCTCCATAAGAACCGTTGATAGTGTTGGTCTTCCTTTCTAATTCTTACTTGGTGAAACATCTCTCTAATATCGGCACACACACCTATGGCGGCTTGTCTAAAGGACATCATTCATTTTGGACCAAAAACTGAAAGTGCCGGCCAGGATAAAAATGTGTAATATTCGGATAGAACACCCAATTCCTATCTTTTTTGACTACGGCACCAAATCTGTGCGCCCTTTGATTTATATCTGGACCTGGTAATAGCGCGTCATTTAAACACACACCATGAACCTTGGCGGCGGCATCGAAGACTAATCTTATTTTTCCAGGCTTATTGGGATTGACTACTCCAAAGTGCGGTAAGTACCATACATTGTCTTTTCGTTCTTCTAGCTCTTCCTCTCTGAGTTTTCTGGCGTAACCCTTGCCGACATATTCCTTCAATTTATTTTCGTATTGTATAGCGAATTCGGGCATCCTCATCATTTTGCGTTCCAACGTTTTTAGACGGCTTCTGGCAAGTGGCAGACTGTCAGGCAGATTGATGTCTTCATTTTTCCATAAAAGCCCAGTTTCATAACGACCTTCGACTTTACGCGTTGTTTTCTTCATAATTTCATTGGCCCGACTAATATCTTCGGATTCCACTACTTTCTCACCACATATCGTTCCGAATTCTTCCATCGTTAAGTAATCTTTGACCACACGATTAAGTTCATTATTTTCAATTTGAGATATCGTTAACATATGTGCCCCTCGCTCTGGTTTTGCATTAACAGGCCCATAAACCACCCAACCTAATGGCGTCTTGACTGTTATTGCCCCTGACTCTGAAATTCTGGCGGCGTTTTCTTGGATCCCAAGGTGGCAATTATCTACTCCAATTAATATTTTTGGTTTAACATCAAAATAATTCAAGACTGCTAAATGTTTTAAATAATTACAGCGACTACCTAATTCTTCTATGTTTAGACTTTGTGGCGCTAAATCTAAGTCCTTCACAGTGTATACATTTGGCACATAGAATCGCTTGGCTGCCTTTGCTAGTCCCGATATTTGCAGCTTGACTGAAGTTGATTGTTCGGATGCTACCACCCCTCCTATCCCTTGCAAATCTAGAGTTTCTTTATTACCTTCTAGTTCGAGCTCTTCAGCTAATTCTTTATCCATAAGTGTCACTGTTGAGCCATCATCCAAAAGCGCATATGCTTCGACTGTTTTATTTGGCCCATATAATTTTACTGGCAATATACGAAGTAAGGCTCGTCTCTTCGACCTGTTTGTTTCATTGCTAAAGTTAAGAACTGGCTGAGGAATATTCTCATTCGTGTTGTTGTTTAAGTTGCGGGCTGGCTGTGGACGACTGTCATCTTCATGTAATGATGCGTGATGTTTACGTAGGCAACCGTTTGTTTCGCACTTTCGGAGATTTTTGCAATTGAATACGTTGTGGCCGTGCCTTAAGCACGAAAAGCATAGACGTTGTGACTTTACGAACCTCCATTTATCATTCACTGACATTTTCTGATACCTCAAACATTCTGTTAAGTTGTGATTATTTCGGCACATTACACACTGCAACCTTTCATTACCGCTGGACACATGAAACACTCCCCTTTTTTGATTGTCGTGCCCACGTGCATATTGACTATTGCTGATGTTTGACAGGCTCATGATGAGTTTTGACTGCTCTTCTATCCAACCACTGAAATTTTTTATTGACGGCCATGGCTTAATATTCCTTGCATATTGGGCCCATTCCATCCTTTTTGTCACTGGTAATTTGTTAACTAGTTCATTGAGTAATATCGGATTGCACATATGCTGTTCGGCGTTTGCTGCTTCAATGAATCCTACTAAATTTCTTACTTTTGTGGCAAATGACACTATAGCACCCAGTTTGTGTTCGTTCATAGGCATTATCTCTTTAAGTTTCTCTATTTGCAGTTGAATTAGCTTTTCAGGCCGGCCATATTTTTGTTGTAGTTGGTCAATTACGCACGCGACATTTTGTGGATGTATTAATAAATATTCTACGGCGTCTCCGGCTTCTCCGAATAAAACTTTTTGTAGGCGAATAGAATTCTCTAAATCGGTATATTTATATGCTTTGGTTGTCTCGTTGTAGCTGGCTATAAACATAGGCCAGTCTTCAAGTTTACCTCCGAAGCGGGGTAAATCGTGCAACATTCTTCTGGTATCATGTATGGCAATTACACTTTCAGCTGGGGTGTTTTCGTTATTTACTTCTTGTGGGCTCTGTTTATCGACGTCTTCGTGTTCATTTTTTGACACCTTTTCGTTTTTTATTTGTTTTATCTCCGATCTGAGATGTCCTATTTCGGACTTCATGTCATTTTGCCATACTTGTACATTTTTTGTCATATTTAACATTTCAAATTGAATCCCTTTTATCATCTCACTTAACGACCTCAATGCATCCGCATCGCATTTACTTGAAGCATCTACCATGGTGTTATTAAGCTCGGCATCATCGGAGTCGTCACCACCTCTACTTTTTTTATTCCGTTTCACCGACTTTGGCATATTTGTGGCAATTAAACAACGTAAAATTATGAATAAAACTATAGTTGGTAAGAGTAACGAGGGCGTTGAATATAACAATATGAAAACAAAAATTTATTCATACTGAAAGTATACATTAATTCAGGTTATCATAAAATATAATTATAAAAATATTACATTTGTCCCTCGTCACACTGGCGACCAGTACTATTACTGTGACAATCCAAGAAATGATTTCCGATTTCCTAGTTTATTCCTGGCTTCTTTTTTTGGCTTCCTTTTGGCTTCTTTTTGGCTTCCTTTTGGCTGGCGGCTTTTTTACTTTCTGGCGGCCATTTTTTCGCTTGCTGGTGACTTCTTCTTTTTTGGCGCAGTTGTCGTGCCAGAACAGAGCTATTTAGGCTGTGTGTTGCTCAGTTGCGACACTAAGCATTGATGCTTTCTTTTTCGTGGCCTTCACCTTTAACTCTCTTATAACATAATTTATATGTTCTGTAAACTTTTCTTTATTTTTTATTTTTTCTCGAGCCGCTTTCCAAATTTCGTTCGCTTTTTTTTGGCACAGATGCCCTGGAAAGTCAGCATGAGAGCCTTTATAGGCCAAGAACAGCTGATGATGCAAATCTCCGGACATTACAGAATGAACTCACTTTAACTTCTGCTTCTGCGTAAACGAATGCTGACATCGAAAACAAAATAAAAACGACCTACATAATGTCAAGGGATTCCACGCAAAACATAAACCACCAACTTGGGAGAACAAAATAAAAATGACCTACATAATACAATCGAGGGATTCCCCGTAAAATATAAACGAAAAGGGTTGCCAAGTTGGGAGATTTTAATTCCCTAGTTTTTTATTGAAATAAAAAAAACAATGTTACGTAACGCGTTGTTCGGACCCCCCCGCCCCTGTAACGCATCGTAACGTTTTACAACCCCCCCCCCTCCCCCAAATTGCGTTACGTAATACTTGAACGCTCCCTTGCAATAAAAACCATACAAGACTCAGAGGATCCAGAAGTGCCAGTGCCAGGAAACTTAGAAGTTGGATCCAGATCATCATTTTCCATCTCTAATTTTGAATGCACATTCAAGGCGGGGAGGTTAGAATTCTTAGAAATCCATAAGAATTCTTTAATTTTAAGTTACCATCTAATAAAATAAACAAGTTAGCACCATGCACACTTTGCAAGATATTATCAGCACTTTAATTGCACCTTTTTACAAAATTATCAAAGAATCTAATTTCCAGACGAAATTTGACGCTTTTGTTTTTGTGTTATTCTTGAGTCTTGTCTTTTTGCTTTTGTTCTTTTTTTGTTTGTTTGTTTGCATTGAGCAAATGCATAATCAGCAAAGATGCACTCAGCACATTAAATTTTTCTCTTTTTTTGTTACCTTTTTATCTAGTTTTAAGATTTATAATATGTAAGGTTTTACATAAATGTAAGAAAACTTTTCAGTCAGTCAACAGACTTCCAAGCGTTTTGACTTAATCTATTTAGCTGCTGAAAATTATTTTTGTTCACGGTGTATCGGTATCAAGAGCCGATTACACAAACATCAAAATCTAGATAACAAGTGCCTACGATTTATACCATCAATTTTGAGTACAGATTTTGTCTTCATTAAGTTTAAGTATATCGGTACCAAGAGCCGATCATACAACATCAAAATCAAGGTAACAAGTGCCTTTGATTCACCCAAAATATAGAGTAAAAGAACTCTTTTCAGTCTTCCTGTATCTGTAGAATCCTCCTATTTAGGTATTCTCTCTTCTTCTTTCTGCAGAGCTTATCTGCGGTTTTTCTTTTTGCTGGGAGACTTCCATCCTTGCTCTTGTGGGCCTTGCAATGTACTCCCGGTGGCTCTGGTTTCGTTCTTCTATTGCGGCTCTACAATCTTGATCAAACCAGTCAATTCAGTCTGTCGGGTGGCCCAGCCTAGTGCCTCTTCTGCTGCTCCCTTTACGCTGCTTTTAATTTACTCCCATTTGTCGTTGATGTTGGGCTGTTCTTCTATTTCTCTCAGGTTTTGTACGACAGCATTCTGATAGACATCTCTTCTTTCTTCAGTTTTAGCTTATCTATGTCGTATTTTGGTTGTGTTTGCCCTCTCTGTGTTTTTGTCGCTATACGGGATCTAAATTTCACTTTGACTAAATAGCGGTCCGAGCCACAGCACGCCCCTCTCATTGTTCTTACATCCAGTATACTGGTGGCCCCTCTTTTCGCAATTAGGACGTGATCAATTTGATTATTTGTTACCCCGTCTGATGACTGCCACGTCATCTTATGAATATTTTTGTGCGGGAACATTGTCGAACTTACTACCATTGAGTTCGAGCTAGCGAGATCGATCAATCTGCTACCATTGTCATTGATAACGTTGTGTAGGCTATGCTTTCCTACGACTCCTGGAACTCTTCTTCTTTTCCTACTTTAGCGTTCATGTCTCCAAGCACCATTTTACTATCGTTTGGCGGTATTAATCTGATGGCGTTTGCTAGCTCTTGGTAGAATTCCTCTTTTTCTTCGTCCGTCTTGTCTTCTGTGGGCGCATGGACGTTTATGAGGCTAATGTTATGTAGTCTTGTTTTGATGCGGAGCGTACATATTCTGCTACTTACTGGCTTGAAGTCCAGAATCAGTGATTTCATTTTCTTTTCCACGATGAAGGCAACTCCAAACTCTCTTCTTCCATTCGATGTACCCCTGGAGAGTATCGTGTGGGTTCTGTGATCCGTAATGCCACTCTGAGTCCATTTAGTTTCCTGTAGAGCGGTGATTGCTATGTCGTATTTTTTCAGCAATAATAAAAGCGAACGCAGAGCACCTGCCCTGTTGAGCGTTCTGACGTTCCAAGTTCCAAAATCGAATTCCATATTCCGTTGCCTGGGTCGTTGCCGTTGAGTCCGTCCTGTCCGAGGCCTGCCTTGAGGATTCGTGACGGGTGGGTTTTTACGGTGGAAGGTTGTCAGCCTGCCGCCCAACCCCCAACCTGGAGGACCAGTCCGGTATTTGTTTCGTTTTGAGGCGCGAAACACTCGCCTTTCACCGTCCTCCGTCTGTTACTCTTGTAAAGACAAGAGCATCCAGGGGCCGTATTTGGTTTCTCTAGTCGATATCGACTTCTGTCGATAATTAAAAATTGGCATTTGGCGAGACGATATCGACAACCTTCTCGTCTCGATAAAGACGTTTGACGTTTATTAAAAGGCTCAATTTATGCAAACAATAAACTTTTAACAGTTTCTTTTTTAAACAAATATACGTGGTTTGGTACACTTGGAGTAATATGACACAATTTGATGGTTTTCTATGGCAGCGCTTATCTGTCGATTTGGTCGTGATTTCAAATATGAAACTTGGAGAAAATCGAAAAAGTTTTTTTTGTCGAGTCGATCCATCGACTAGAGAAACCAAATACGGCCCCAGGGGTCACCCGATGTAAGGACATCTTCGTAGAGGTGGAGGTAGGATTCGGTAGCATAGCGGAAGATCTTAGATCTTAGAATTTTTCTACCCTACAGGACTTGTCTTTGTTTTAGGTACTAATTTAATTACTCCAATTTGGAAAAATAAAGATTTTCATTAAATATAAAATTCAACAAATTTGCTATCACAGTCGACACCAACACACGACTCCAAACATATGCCCACCACCACCAAAACACGACTCAAAACTAGAGCCCGACCGAAGGTCAATTTTTTCACCGAAGCCGAAGCCGATGCCGAACTTCGGTTTTATTGTTACCTTCGGCCGAAGCCGAAGCCGAAGGCGAAGAAATTGCACAATATTACAATATGCTTCAAAAATTAAGAAAAAATACAAAATATAATAGAAATGATTTTTATTTTAATATTTCACTGGCAAGTCAATACTCAAAATTAAACAGCCTAATATTATATGCAAGAAAAAGAAGTTTTTCTGCATTTTTCCTAGTAAACTAGTTCTCCTATCAGCATAAATCTGCAAAGCAGCGCTGAATAATTGCTCACTCGCTACGCTGGTAGGAGGAGCCGATAAGTATTTCATAGCTACTTTTTTCAAGTAGTTGTAAGGACTCGAAGCCCAATACTGGAAAATGTCGGCGTTCCTGGTTATTAAAGCTTCTTTTAAATAGGAAGTCAGTTGTTCTTCAAAAGGATGAAAATCACTTGAATCGGATGATTCAAGGGCCAATGGCATATTATTAATGACATTATCATGTTTCTCCCACAGATTTTCCACTTCTTGGAAACCCAGCAGTCGCTTTTGCCGATTGCGGTTATTGTAATTTGATTATAGATTCAACCTTCGGCTTCGGGAAAACCTTCCGACCAATTTTTGCCGAAGCCGATTATTTTGCCGAATATGTAATTTTTCGACGAAGGTGGCCGAAGCCGAAGCCGAAGCCAGAGGTTCGGTCGGGCTCTACTCAAAACACAAACATCTCTTGACACTACGCGGCGGCAACGCGCAAAAAGTAGAAAGTAAAGCAACTTGCGCGGTGTGTGCGTAGCGTAAATCAGCATTTCGTTAGTGCGCATTTGAATACACTACTTCTATTCTCTCTGTCATTGCCCGCACGGCGTTTGCGCCTGTTTCTGTCAGCAACTTTAAGGCACGATTCCATTGAAGCAACACTGAACGACATGTGGCATGATACTTGTTTCCTGCTGTTGCCTGATTACAGGTGTCCGACTATGTGTCACAAAATTCAATAAGGTAGCATGCTCTTTTGTATCTATCTCAGGAGCCAAATTTTTATAATCCCGCATTCGTTTTGTGTGAATATTTAAAATTTGATGACGACGACGAAATCACGATAATCCTTGTAGATTGAGTTAGGCTAGCGACATACGATTAGGTTTCCCCGGTACGGCTAACCCTCTCCGGCTTTGTTTGACTCCGGTTTGAACCTAATTGCTTCATTTTGGCACGAAAAAACCGTCCGGGAAAAACCTAATCGTTTGTCGCAAGCCTTAAACCAACTAAAACACTATTTGCTACGGTTGAATTAATTAACACATAAAATACACGTTTCACACCTCCTCTATGAGAAGTTTAGATAACAGAAAAAAAATGTATTAATCAAATTCTTTCGCCATGGTCACTTTTCACTGTACGAATTCAGATTTGATAACCGAACTGCAACACTATTTGCAAATAAAAACGTAAATATTCGATTTCCGAATTAAAAACGCGACTTTAATGCAAATAAAAACGAAAATATTCAACCGAGAACTGTCAAAATATTTCCAATGCACATTCCAGTCACTTCCCGCACATTTTTTATCTTTCTTTCACACACATTGCGTGTAGTGTGAAAGTAATTCTGCCTCTGTTTATCATAGATATTACTTCTTTGATATTTTGACTTTTTCGCTCCCATTGAATTTTTATCAGCTGATCTCAAGGTCCCTGAAACATTTTTAAAAATTTGTTCTAGCTCATCACTCTTATTATTATTGCTCGCTGCTTGTAGCATGCTTCTAAAACGATTCCATTTAGGCAACTTCAGTTTGGTGTATCATGTCTTTGCAACGTAAATTATAATTTCATATACGCTAGTGTTGACTACGAAGACTGGATATCTGACGGAGGTATTTTTCGAGAAACGTCATTTTAATAAGAAGCTGGCTAAAGGAAAGCTAAATTGCCTCACCCAGAACCACTTCCTAATATCCACGAGTTAAGGCCTTATACCGGGGACAGACTAGAAACTTAATCTAGATTATGACGTCAGAATGACGCAGAACTATCTAAAAGATATGGAAATTAAATGGAGTTTACGTCATTCTGACGTCATAATCTAGATTAAGGCTGCTAGTCTGTCGAGGGTTTTATGCAATCTCGATGGATGATGCGTTCCCTCTAAAGGAACCCTTTCATGAAACCCTTTAACCGTCAACACAAAAGGCGCTATTGCCAAAGACTGCACAATTATAGGCATTCATACGCTCGTAGAGTAGTGGAAAATACGTTGTAGGTTGCTAGCAAGTGTGTTTCGTGTATTTAGAAAACCACTAATGATTAATTTGGAAAACTCTGAAATTGTCGCAAAAACATACATTTCTTTTCATAATTTTTTGAGAAGGAGAAAAACATCGCGATCAATATACTGTCCTCAAGGAACTTTAGATAATGAAACGCAAGTCCAAATCGATTCTGGTCTGTAGAGTTTGTCACATGTCAATTTTTGAAGCTAAAAAAGTGAGAAATTAATTTACGAGATATTTTCAATCAGATGAAGGCCGGCCGCACACTAGCAACTTTTGTTATGGGCGATTAAATAGTGATGAATGAAAAATTTGCGTTGAAATAGCCTATGTGCGGACTCACATTTACTTTAATGCGTTCTATTTTTGTGATTAAAAAGTTGCTTCTTTATAATCACTAATTTTGTTATTCCCTAATTCCGATGAATCTTCATAAATGAGATTGTTTACACAATTCCATTTCATGTCGTAGGATACAAGCCGCACCGATCCGCTGACTGTTGGATAGCGACGACAATGTTCGACACGTTGAATCTTGTCGAAAGGTGATGCATGCGTCCTGGCAAAAAGTATCAAATCGTAGCAGGCGGCAAGGAGACTTATTTTTTGTCGCTTCGTGTTCCTTCAATGGAAAGACAGTGTGCAGCATGCGTCAATGCCGCATGCTACATGTTGCCTAAAAGTTGCCTCAGTGGAATTGCGCCTTTAGGCAACATGTAGCATGCGGCACTGACGCATGCTATACACAGTCTTTCCATTGAAGGAACACGAAGCAACAAAAAACGAGTCTCCTTGCCGCCTGCTACGATTTGATAGTTTTTGCCAGGATGCATGCATCACCTTTCGAAATGATTCTACGTGTCGAATAGTGTCGCCGCTATCCAACAGTCAGCGGATCGGTGCGGCTTGTATCCTGCGACATGGAATGGAATTGTGAAATAACAATCTCATTTATGACGATTACTATAATTCACCGGAAATATAGATTAACAAAATTAGTAATTATAAAGACATTAGTATTAAAAAAGACAAATTAAAAAAAATTAAGAATGACAATTTGTATTTGAGCTGTTAAGTTTTTTAGGGGACGTTGATGTACCAAAATCAACGTTGTCAGTCAACTGCTAGCAGTGATCTGGAGGACATTGAGTTTTTTTAAATTACTACATAAAAACTCTATATTATGGGTGCCTTCCATTTAGACACAGAGAGACACAGTGTTACACTGTGTCCGACACAGAAGTGTTCCATCAACGACACAGCTAGACACAGCCGGGCACAACTAAGACAATGCTACCAACCCTCGCCAATTGAAATGTGATCGTTAATTTATAATTACAACAATATTGTTTCATTTTTAAGATTCCCAGCATTTATAAGATGTCGGGTAATTAATTTAAAGAAATTATCAACATAAAATTTACGATTTACTTGCGAAACAAAAATAAAAACGAGGAAAGTGCGCCGTGGCGGATTTTTCATGAACTTATGTGTTCCATTTGGGCTTACACAGAACGACACAGAGCGACACGCTGCACACAGGCGGATTTTCCTTAATTTTTGGACAAAACTTATGGACTGATTTAAAAGTATAAAAATTTGAAGGATTCGAAGAAAAAACATTGCTGAAGCTTTAACAAACTATTTTTAATTATTTTTTTCGTCTTAAATATCCATATCTAACAAATACTACTTTAATTCTTTTGGATATGCATGTAAAGATTTTTGTTGTAATATTTCCTGGAAATATCTGTAATATATGGGTCTGATCAGATGACACCAGAACATTATTGATTATATCTTTTGGATATACTAAGAGATACCTTATTATAAATCCTTTTGACGTCAATTGACACAGATAACGTTGATAATATTTAGTGTCAGTTTAACATTCTTCCGTCAATCATACACAGAATGAAATTATGTCTCAAATTTATTTTAGCGTTGTATTTTTGTTGGTATTAATGTTTCTATTTGAGTATTAATGTCATTGACTTGTTCTTTGGTCAACTCTGTCGATTCTTTTCCAAAAAGATGCATTAATGGTCTACAACTTCTTGGTGAAGATGCAGTCCCATTTCTCAAAACAATAGTTTTACCTCTGCCGCCTATGATATCGGCTTCTAATTGTATCGGAGCAATAGTAATTAAATAAATGCTTGAATCTGAAACTGTGTCATTCAGTTTGTCCGGATGTGCCATTACATCCCCATTTTGTAACCAAAGAAATGGTTTGCAGTTGGTTTTTAGGAAATGCGGACATTATCTCACGCAATGAATGACAGAGTCTCGCTGATATGTAATCTAACCAATATTGTAAAGATACTTTTACAGATGATTCAGTAATAGATATATTTTCCGGGTAGCATCTTTTTCTTACAGAAGTCACATTTTCATAAGGAGGATAAATCTTGTAATTATGATCACTTGCAGTTTTCCTAATTAAATTGTAAGTTTTTCCCCAACAACTAAAGTTTCGTCTGGCGTGTAAGGTGTGTAATATTGTCTTGAACTGGTGTCTTGTTGTATGACCGTAGTTTTACATTGTTCAGCAGGTTCCACCGACCATCTTTTCTTAAATTCATTTTAGCGGCAACTAAAAGTTCACGGCTGGATCTTTCTTTAAGTAAGTTTTGCGTTTTGATGTATCGCTGCTCTCAGAAAAGATTTTAGAATTTTTCGTTTTTTTGAATTCAATTTATTAATTATTAAAGTAGTAGGAGAGTAGCACATATTAGCAACTAAAATTAACATAGATATTAAGCTTAGATAGGTAACTTTATTGTAAACTTGATAAAGTAGTCTGATTCTAATGAATTTATAACTTTTTAGGCTAATAAGATTAATTATAAATTAAAATTTAACGTATAAATTAGTTTTATCTATAGTTCTTATAATTAAACTTAGAAATATGTAAAAATATTCAAAATAACACAGATGTATACCGCCAGGTTTACAATCCATGATAAAAGTTACATTGAACACTTTTAACACGCGACACTATATTTTTAAAAAACCTCAATTTTTACCCGTAATTAATTGTTGCTCAGGGGCGACACTTTGTCTATGCGGGAAGTAATGGAAACATTGGTTAAAAATAGCATACGAATCATAACTGAATGTAAGAAACTCATAAGATTCAAAAAATTAAGTCACATGGTTGTTATGGTTAACTTCGTTTATTGAGGTTTTGGCCAGGAATATTTGAAAATCCGCCTGTGTGCGCTGTGTCGGACACAATTGTCTTTCTGTGTCTAAATGGAAGGCACCCTATGTTAGCTACTATTGGCATATTGAAATATATATTTGAATACTACAATAAAAGTTAGGCGTAAAGATCCTGCCAGCACACATCCTTCATCTGATTGAGAATATCTCCTAAATCTTTAATTTCTCACTTTTATAGCTTCAAAAATTGATTTTCATGCTTTATGTGGCAAACCCTGCAGGCCAGAATCGACTTGGACAACTGCCCAGCATGATTTGCAATAATATTTCCATCTTGCGTTTCATTTATCTAAAGTTACTTCAGCACCGTGTATTGATCGCGATGTTTTTCTCCTTCTCAAAAAATTATGAAGACAAATGCATGCTTTTGCGACAATTTCCGAGTTTTCCAAATTAATCATAAGTGGTTTTCTAAATTCACAGAACACACTTGCTAGCAACCTAAAAGTATTTTCCACTACTCTACGAGCGTATGAATACCTATAATTGTGTAGTCTTTGTCAGGTGCCTTTGTGTGGTGACGGCTAAAGGTTTTCATTAAAAGGGTTCCTGTAGAGGGAACGCATCATCCGTCGAGATTTCATAATTTCATATTAGGAAGTGGTTCTGGGGGAGTCAATTTAGCTTTCCTTTAGCCAACTTCTTATTAAAATGACGTTTCTCGAAAAATACCTCCGTCAGATATCCAGTCTTCGCAGTCAACACTAGCGTATATGAAATTAAATTTACGTTGCAAAGACATGATACACCAAACTGAAGTTGCCTAAATGGAATCGTTTTAGAAGCATGCTACAAGTATCGACGACAAAGCTTATTCGATATGGGGAGACAAATTCCGCATACTACGTTATTGAATTTTGCGGCACATAGTCGGACACATGGAATCAGGCAGCAGTAGGAAACAAGTATCATGCCTCATGTCGTTCAGTGCTGCTTCAAGTTCCATCTATCGCCCAAGACCTCATCCAAGACACATGCAAGTTCAGCCATGGCACAGCAAAATTCAAAAGCTCGTCCAGAACGAAAGCCCGTCCAAGACACATCCAGCTAACACCCAAGACCCACATCCACACCCAAGACACCAACTGGTGACGTCACTGCGCTGATAATTCTGTTGCTCTACTACTCTTGTAGAACCACTTCTAGACGCAAAGCAACCACTTTAAAGTCGGTTCATATTGGCCAATGATGTTTACTATATTCAATTTTATTCAATGCTTGCTTCAAGACGTCGTAGGTTTCTTCAAAATGTGCACCATACGCCAAAGGTATAGATGGAAATTGGTCTCCGCAATTTTGTTGCTATAAACTAAATCTCCGTCCTTAGAGTAGATATCCACGAACGAAGTATGTATGTCGCTTACGGTAAGCAGTAGCGGAAACATTGGGTTGAAGGAGACTCCACTGCTTTAATCTTGAAGCTAATATTTCAGATTTTTTCCTTATACAAGGCCAAATCTCTGACAAGGTCATCGAGCTCAGCTTGGTTGATTAAATGTGGTGATTGAGATGTATTAGGCACTTGGAGGTTTTTACTTTCGTTACAAGAACCTGAAGCAGCACTTGAAAGTTCAATTTGATTTGGTGGCTTAGGTACTGGAAAACCTTCCAAATGTGGTATGATTTTTTGACAGAAGGCATCTCTGCGTATTTTATTGCGTGCTTGGATTTCGTAGAAAAACCTTTGACATTCGTGAGACAAAAGTTACAATCACTCACGTGAATCTTAGGCTCTGGCCAAATCATTGGTTTGTGAACTATGGGCCTGATCATGGTTGGCGCTTGAAGTGAGAATTGGCGCGGCGACTGTAAAACGGAATCATAGTTCTCGAAAAAACTGACATTTGTCGGAGAAAAACGCCTTCAGGTGTATCACAGTTGGCCTTTTTAAGAGTCACAGTTTCGTTTTTCACGACTGATTTTAAATTTTTTAATTATAAGAAATTTTCAAACGTTTTCAAGCGACAACCATAAGGTTTTTATCGAAAATTGTCATGTCGCTGCATTCGCCAACTATGATACGAAAAATGACAACGACAAACGGCGCTGTCATTTCTTCGCCGCGCCAACCATGATAAGGCCCTATAGAAGAACTAAATGAACTACTGAAGAACTAAATGTATACCAACAGTACAATACGTTAACATGAAGTTACTCCTTTTCTACACGTGATAAATATAAATGGTTATTTTTCTGGTATCAGGGACATGATTACAAAATACGCTATAATATTTTCCCGGGAAATTTTAAGTGTTGCCTAGTGTATTAAATAAAATGTTTGTACTTACATTTCTAATAATTTACCACTCTACACAGGTTCTAGTAACAGTTATAACCTATTTTTAACTATTTTCCAGCTTTCTTATTTTTCTGTCATGAGATTTGCCGCTTTTTAATTTTTCTCAAATGAGATTTCCCGCTTTTTTATCTGGCTCACATGAGATTTCACTTGTGAGTAAAATTAAACTCTTAGTTAGAGGAAAAAAGCGTTACAGAATCGCTTATTTACTCTAAATTTGGCGAATTCTGGTACAAAAATTTAAAACAGTCTATTACAAAGATGTGTATTTTTGATTTCGACTAGAGGGCGCATAAAACCCATTCTTTCTAACTTAGAGTGCTCAAATCTACTCTTAATTTAGAGTATTTTTGATTAGAGAATATCATTTACTCTAAATTTAGAGATTTTACTCTAAAATCTAAACGCAAAATTGGCAGTTACTACTTCATATGAAGATTTCTGCCTTCTCATTTCGTTCGTGGCATATTGGGAAAAGGGTATTAACAGAGATAACGTAATGTATAAAGATGCGACAGCTAGAACAAAAAACTCAAACGCATTTCGCATCTGCAGACTTCTGAGATTGCCTCCACCTTAGCAACATGCAACAAATTAAAGTTTCCAGCTACACTACGATGCGAACGTATTCTTCTCAGCCATGGTCCGCAACACAAGAGATGCGGTGAGTTTGTGGATAGGGAAGCTGGCAGTTTAGGGGGGCAAGGAAAGGAACTGCCAACAGAATATTTTTCGCAACATTGTGATCTTTCGGACTTTTGCCTCTAGTGCTGCATTGAAGAATTGTGCTGGAGTTTTGTATTTTAATCATTTGTTAGAACATTCAGTGCATTTTTGGGGGCGTCTATTAATTACGCGAGGCGATTTTTAGACCCCTTTCACCTTGGTGAGATGTCTATACGCCGTCAGAATTAATGATTTTAGGTAGATTTTTGAGATAATTCTTGTCCATCAGATTTTTTTCGATAGAATGATAGTCTAGGCGTAAATACATAACTATAAAATCATAGTGCGTAAGCACAGTTTTGGCTCTCGGATAGTTTTTCAAATAAAATCGTTTAAAAATAATTAATATTGACCAGCATTTTTTTATTTTACTATCACATAAACTTTATTGTGCATATAGAATCGTTTCTGACCCTCCAGGTGCACTTTTAGCCCTTGGTTGCATCCAAAAGTGCATTTTATGAATGCTAGACCATTCAGAACGCGGAGAGGAGGGGGTCAAACATAACTTCGTTTTCTATATGCTTTTTAGATCGCTGATTACGAAAATCGGGGTCCCGCAGTCCTAAAGTATAGGCATCAACTTAAAAAATGCAAAAAAACAACCCTTTTTAAGAGTTTTTCGCGATAATTTCAATAACAATCAAAAATAATCCAATGAAATACACTTTTTCAACATTTATTTGTGAAGGTGGTTGATTAATACCAAATCAAGCCAAATTTTATAATAAGGGATAATTCTAAAATTGTTTTTCCCACTATATGCTTCAAATTCGATTGAATGCCTTTTAACAGCCAAAAATAAATTATTTTCAACCCTTAAGGGGTTAAACTACCCCTAGATAAAATTAAATAAATATAACTAATATAAATAAAATTTAAATGCAAAAAAAAAATATAAAATATAGTAATATGAAAAAAGTAAATAATTATAGGATGTCAAACAAGATGCAAAGTATGTTATAAACAAAAAAAATTAGTATTTTATAAATAAAAAAATGGAACAGAAATGTTTTATTATTTGTTAAGGATAAAATTTATTATATTTACAATGCATGTGCATTAGGGTGGCCCTTATTTTTAAAAGTCGGAAATTCCTACATGCTAATCCCTGAAATGGTTCTCTACTATGAAAAAATAATTCTCCAAAAAATTTCATCTCAATTGTTTGAAGTTAATTCGTCCCGAAAACGCGGTAAAGTTTGTTATTTTATGAGAAAACTTTTATTAATCAACATTTTTGATTTGATTCAAATTTTTTTACGGAGTCTCTATACAAAATAAGCGGACACGTATTTTTTCCTCTTTTTCGGTTAATATTTTCAAAAAAAGGGGGTGGGGGTAAAGTTTACGTCACTCGCCGATTATGCCCTTTTTCAAATCGCTATTACTCCGGTTCTATTTATCGTGTCGAATTAAATGAGGTATAATTTTAAAGGTAATGAAGAGATCTTTATTTATATATTAATAGTTGTAAAAAATTTTTCAATTTATTATTTGGAAAAACATTATTTTCTCCGCGATTTCGCCACGGGTAAGACTGTACCAATTCAGCTAAAGTTTATAGTATTTTTTTGGTGTAGTGAACCATTTTAGGGGTTAGCACCACCAAAAATGTAAACAAAAATCGCCCATATAAATAAGGGCCACTTTAAGGCCACTTTAAGTACATATTATTTATTAAAATTTATTTTTTTTGATGGCCTTCACCATCTGAAGACTCACTGCTGTCTTCACGTACAAAATTGTATAACGCTGCTCGCACACTGGATCAGACTTTGTACGAATTTGTGCCAATTCGGATGAAATCGATACAATTTCATCAGAATTCGCACAAATTCGTAAAAATTCTGATGCAGTGTGCGGGAAGGGCAGCCTAATAGGAAATTCTCGGATGCAATTTTCATGGTTTTCGGGGACATAGCACCTTCAAATTTCAATTTTTTTTTTGTTTTTTAATGTAAATTTTTAAATGAAAACATAGACATATCTTAATGAAACTTTGCACATATGTTTTACTAGTATTTAACTATACAAAAAAATATTTTTTTAATTTTTTTTGGTCCCGCGTCGTCTGCTGGAATTTTTTCAAAAAAACCCCAAAAAATCACGGTGGGCTGGATTTCCGCTCTTAGAAAAGTCGGACACAAAAACAAAAAAGCGGTTTTAATCAGCATCAAAACCGCTATAAAATGAACTAAAAAGAAAAAAGTTGGTTGAAAAATAACAAAATGGCGGCATTTTTTCAAAAATCAAAATTTCTTGCCATCGAAAACATCCTGTAACTCAAAAAATTGTACGCCGATTTTTTCATCCGTAGTTCATTTTGTACATTAACATGTGTAGATTAACGTGTTAAAATTTTAGAACGATCGAATAAATATTTTTTTTTAATCTTGCCCACCAACTTGAAACACGTTGTTTTAAGAAAATCGCGTTCAAGTTAAAATACAACATTTTTTTTAAAAAAACATTACCAAAATTCAATCTACGATGCCTTTCACTTTTATTTATATTATTAAAAAATATTTCTTAAAGGTTTATTCTAACAAATTTTATCAAAACAAAATTTTAGGTTTTTTGAAAATTTGTAGGTGCTATGTCCCCTTAAGTGAAAAAAAGAACCCGAAAAAAGCTCTTTTTTATTTAAATTTTGGGCCATTTACGGTGAGCCATTTTGAATGTTCCAATTTTCATGTCAGATTCGAAATCGGGGGGGGGGGTTGTGCGAACCCGGTCTACCGCCCTAGGGCGCCAGGTCCAAGAGGGCGCCGCCACTACCGTCGAGATCCAGTAATGTGTTCATTTATTTAGATATTAAATGATAACTCCTCTAGAATACAAGACACAATTCCGAACGTGCATACGAGATAAACAAAGCTTGTGTTTGAGAAACGTAACGTGTTTGAGACACTGTAAAAAAATGTAAATTCGCAGGGTAAATTCGCGCAGTAAAATTACAAATCGCGATATGAAATACTTTCTTTTCATATTTTCCATCGGAGTTTCGCGGCGAATCGACCAACAAAAATCTGAAAGCATTTCTTCTGACCATTTTCCGTTTTATCGTCTCTCTATGTGCAATATGTCTTGATGAAACCTTTCACCATGCTCATCTGATATTGCACCAAGATTTTGAATTTTAAAGTTTTTTTTTCATTTTTCACTAAAGACTTTTCAGATATATATTTGACTCCAGGAGTTCAACTCGCACTTCTTGGCCAGTTTTTACTACGTAGGGTTTATCTCTTGCGCGAATGTCCCATTCACATAACAAACAACAAAACTTAGTATATCTGCAGCATTCTAGTCAACGAAACTTTTGAATCAGCACAAATGTTCCACGAATACCATGACTTTTGTCGGGATTGAAAGGGCATATATTACCATTCTGAAGCAATGTAAGAACTAAAACCTTCGATTTTGAGAGACCAAAATTTCGAACAAGATCATTCAAATCAATGTCTAAGGAGATGAGGTTCTTTTCATAGGCTTGAAGCAGTGCTTACAAACCAGTTGTGCGAATGACTCTGTTGAGGAACTGGTCTTCATGAATCCTAGCGTCATAGTCATACAAAAGTAACAATAATTTCTATGGTTTTGTTATGGTCGTTGCAAATGGCATGGTCTTATGATTTCCTGCGAGCCAACCCATTAAAGCACATACTTGAGCAACTTCTGCAACAGTTTTTCGGCAGCCAGTATTTGTCTTTTTCTATCATTAAGAACTCGTCCATGCTCACTATTTAAATAGATGAAAGTAGCGTAAACGCAAAATCGAAACACAAAATATTCTGAATTTTGAGAAATTTACAAAAAAAAACTAATTAACTAGGTATAAATCTAGACGTGCCAGCAAAAATGGAAACCAGATTTAGATTCAACCCGTTAAAACCTTCATATTCAATTTTATTTGATTGAAGGAGGATTGACCAGTGTAATCTACCTAAAAGAAATGTATGATTTTTTACAAATTTTTCTTATTTTCAGTGGATTTAGGGTTGGTTTTAACCCTTTAGGATTATCGCTTATCATAAAATTTGGCTTGATTTGGTATTAATCAACCACCTTCACAAATAAATGTTGAAAAAGTGTATTTCATTGGATTATTTTTGATTGTTATTGAAATTATCGCGAAAAACTCTTAAAAAGGGTTGTTTTTTTGCATTTTTTAAGTTGATGCCTATACTTTAGGACTGCGGGACCCCGATTTTCGTAATCAGCGATCTAAAAAGCATATAGAAAACGAAGTTATGTTTGACCCCCTCCTCTCCGCGTTCTGAATGGTCTAGCATTCATAAAATGCACTTTTGGATGCAACCAAGGGCTAAAAGTGCACCTGGAGGGTCAGAAACGATTCTATATGCACAATAAAGTTTATGTGATAGTAAAATAAAAAAATGCTGGTCAATATTAATTATTTTTAAACGATTTTATTTGAAAAACTATCCGAGAGCCAAAACTGTGCTTACGCACTATGATTTTATAGTTATGTATTTACGCCTAGACTATCATTCTATCGAAAAAAATCTGATGGACAAGAATTATCTCAAAAATCTACCTAAAATCATTAATTCTGACGGCGTATAGACATCTCACCAAGGTGAAAGGGGTCTAAAAATCGCCTCGCGTAATTAATAGACGCCCCCAAAAATGCACTGAATGTTCTAACAAATGATTAAAATACAAAACTCCAGCACAATTCTTCAATGCAGCACTAGAGGCAAAAGTCCGAAAGATCACAATGTTGCGAAAAATATTCTGTTGGCAGTTCCTTTCCTTGCCCCCCTAAACTGCCAGCTTCCCTATCCACAAACTCACCGCATCTCTTGTGTTGCGGACCATGGCTGAGAAGAATACGTTCGCATCGTAGTGTAGCTGGAAACTTTAATTTGTTGCATGTTGCTAAGGTGGAGGCAATCTCAGAAGTCTGCAGATGCGAAATGCGTTTGAGTTTTTTGTTCTAGCTGTCGCATCTTTATACATTACGTTATCTCTGGTATTAACCTTGAAATGGGTCACGTCCTTGTAACAATATTTCTCCCTTACGACACTAATCGTGTCGTTTGTTCTTAATAATTCCCTTGTGATCGCTTGTGTATTCTTCTATGAAGTTTTTATTACCAGCCTCTCCAAAAACATCCAAAGATTCCCGTTTGCTTTCTACGGAAGTGATAAGTTACTCGCAGAGACTGCAAATTACCACTACGTCTGTTATGACACCTTGAAGAATTTTGGAAACTAACCTAATTATTTGCTTTAGTACAGATCCCCAAACTTCCGATAATAAGCTGCTTCTAGAGAATTTCATTGAACCAATAGTCCTGTCGCTTCATTTTTAACCAAAGATTTTTGCTGTGCAGAGTTACTTTTTATAGCTTCAAGAGCATAGTAGCGACTCGTTCCAATCTTTATTAAGGCTGGCATAGGCATTGTCCCTCGCGGACTATCCCGTATGTGACAAAACAGTTTTCAGGCTTAATCAAAAAGGATTGCAGTAATTTTGTATGTTCCGTTGATGCTGAAAAAAATAAATTTTTAAAAACCGACTTCAGAAAAAAAAATTATTTATAACGAGAAGTATGACCGTCGATAAGAACGGGGGCAATAGCTAAATAGTTTTTTCAGTAATGTATTTGCGTATTTCGGAGTAATTTCAAAAAAACTTATTTAATATGAAACAAAATTCCCCGTAGGAAATTAAAAATAAAAATATTTATTGTGATAATATAGTCGATTGAAAAAAAGTGCCTACAGGCCGAAGAATCGAACTCGCAACTCCTCGGGCGAGAAGTAAGCCTTTAAAGGAGTATCCACACACATCAGGGAGAGTCGCGACGTTAGATTTTCTCTCCGACCCAGACACGGACATGTGTGAATGAGTTCATATAAAATGTACGCACCGATATTTTTTGAACCCCTGACGGAACACTAATAATGTGGATAGTCTTTTACTGATTAACACAAGGCCGTGTCAGGGCACGGGCTCGTTCGCCTATGACAGAGCACGGCCCTGTGACGTCCGGGCACGGCCCTGATATGTGTGGATACTCCTTAACTCGCTGTGTTACCAGAGACAGCTGAAGTGGGTTGACTAAATATGTAAATAAACCTTTTTAGAAAGTCGGTTAAATAGCTTTTCAATTTCTGCATGAGTATGCATGAAATTTCTCACCGAAGAGTTTGTAAAAAACAGTCAAAGCCCCCGGTCCGGGGTTTGAGTCCGCAATGCTTACTTCGCTAGAGTAACACTTTTACCGACTCATCTACGTGCCTTTTATCAATTTCGCGACAATAAAATAATTTGCTCACTGCCTTTGAAAATACTTCTATACTTTCAAGATGTACTAATTTTACCAGTTTTTTATGCCTACCTTCGAACTCCTTTATCAGAATTTAAAAAAATTACATGGGACCACCGTGGGAAACTCGACCCTTTCAAACATTGCGTTACAAAATTATGCGTGAACAGGACCAAAAAATACATACGCGTCGAATTGTTAACCTCCTCCTTTTTTAAAGTCGGTTAAAAAGACGTATAAATTTTGCAGCAGCCAGTAGCTTCTGGGCAACATTTAGCTGCCGATGATCAAATCAAGTTTAGCAAATGTTCGGCGCAAAACAGGTATGTTGCAGACTGGTGTTAGCCTGCAGGACATTATATTCCCCAGCCATATTGCTAGCATAGTCATAAGGTTGTCTTCTGCAATTGTTAATGTCGATATTCAGTATTTTGAAGGTGTCTAGCCGTTAACAACAGCCTTCCGCTTGTGACCAACTGGCTCTACATACTCTTGAACAAAACTCACAATTAACGAAAGTTGATCTACATTTGTTATTGGTTTTATAAAAGTTATTTTTCTCTCAGTGTATTTAGTAGCGATTATTGATTCCAAAGCTGATCATGGCGGTAGGCTGACGCCGCCTCCCCCGGGCCATGGCCCCCATGGCCTTAGGGTAAATACGCCACTGCATAGGGGGAATTCTCAAACGTTAATGATTTGATTATTAATGAAAATATATCACTATAAAATTTTATTTGACAACTGATCAACTGATTAAGAACGAACGGATGAAACGAATTGGATCTGCCCACCTGGCAGAGTAAAAACGAACGGTCCGCTCCTCCTTGACCAATTGGTTCTGTTTCAAGCTTAACATACGAGTAGTTATATGCAGTCCAAATTACCACAAAAAGTTTATCTTATAAAAAAACCATTACAAAATGAGTACTTTTCTAATAAATTTATTTTCTGTTGATAAATGATAAATTAATAATACACCAGTGGTTGAAACAGATTAAATAAATCCGAAAACTATATCAGGTGCATTAATACCTATTTGCATCTGAAAGCGACCTATATTGACAAAAGCAAAACTATAATCAGCCTTATTTAAAAATATTATTTTATTCACGGTCGTATCTTTTTGATTGTAATATTTAAAAAAAATCATAGAAGATAAAAATTAACAAAAATCTTTGTACAAACAAATTAATTGTTGACTTCTCCAATGGGCATACTCAAAGGCAACATTTGAAAAGATGGTATAATAAATGAAGTTTTATTTTTATAATCAATCATATTTATTATTTTTATTTTCTTTTTGTTTATAAATGCGGATAGTCTGCATATTTTTAGATAGTACAAATATTTAACGATTTATTTTGAAATATGATCATTTTACATATGAGAATTGCTCTAGATATTGTTAACATTTTTTTTACCTTTAGCTTAATTAATAAAAATCACAAAGACTTTCTGCAGAAATATTAGGTGTACACAGTTAACTTTTTATATTATGATGAACTGCGAGTGTTTTCAGATTAAAATCTGTATCCTTTATGTGGTATTGCTTTAGGAATAATAATACTTTCTTACAAATATCGTTTTAAAAATAATATTGCAACTACTCATACAGCTAATAACGAAGATTACTTAAATATCTGTCTACTCCTGTACTCCGTTCCATATTAGAGTCGTACCAAGTTTATAGCCGCAAAATTAAATCGATTTAACTCAAAATTACGCCAAAATTTCTCCCCGTGTTCTTTTAATGAACTGGGTTTTGAGAGCTTTTGAGGAGCTTTTGAGTTCCCATACAAAATCGAAGAACCAGAAGACCCAGATAAAACCTGGGTTTTCGATTTTGTATGGGAACTCAAAAGCTCTCAAAACCCAGTTCATTAAAAGAACACGGGGAAGGCATAAACGGGTATTTAATATCGAAGATTCTCACAATTTACATTCTTATAACCTACACAGCTAAAGAAATGCATTTGTGTAAAAGCTATTAAAAGCCTTCTAAAGCTTCAGACTGTATTTATCAAATTCCCTGTGCAAACTGTTAAAGTGTCTCTCAATATTGTATTTTTTAATAGTAGCTAATGGTGGGACCACACTACGCGGTCTTGGGTCGTACGCGCTTTTGCCTTTTTTTTCATATAGAGTTTTATGACTTTTTTACGACTTTGTCCATGGTAAAGGCCGTGCGGCCAAACAACGCGGACAAAAGGCTGTGCTTAAAAAGGTACATTGTGCGTCCACACACTATGAGCTTTTCAAAAGCGCGTACGCCGTTTCAAATGAGAATTGATTTTTTCTTACTCATGACTCAGAAAATTAAAAGATCACGCGCGCTTTTGTCTGGTCGTACCGTACGGCCAAAAGCGCGTGGGATCTAAGTCCGCGTAGTGAGGACGGGCCTTAATGGTGGGACCACACTACGCGGTCTTGGGTCGTACGCGCTTTTGCCTTTTTTTCATATAGTTTTATGACTTTTTTACGACTTTGTCCATGGTAAAGGTCGTGCGGCACAACAACGCGGACAAAAGGCTGTGCTTAAAAAGGTACATTGTGCGTCCACACACTATGAGCTTTTCAAAAGCGCGTACGCCGTTTCAAATAAGAATTGATTTTTTATCACTCATGATTCAGAAAATTAAAAGATCACGCGCGCTTTTGGCTGGCCGTACGACCAAAAGCGCGTGGATTCTAAGTCCGCGTAGTGAGGACGGGCCTTTACGTGCGATAGCATACCATACATGGAGCTTAATTAAAAATATTTTGTGCAAATAGAAATTGAAGTTCCCACTCAACACAAAACATTTTTCATATGAGCACAAAGCCTTATACGCTCCCACTCGCATGAAGTCTTAATTAAGACTGATATGCTTTTTGTTGGATATTCAAGTCATCTGACTTCTTATACATATTCAAAGCTTTAAAGCTCATTTGCCCGCAGGCATAGGAAAGCCCATCGCTGCTTTAAGCCATAATTCGAATTACGCAGTTTATACGACAAAAAATTTTGTATGATCCATAACTCGAATTATTTTTGGAGTAGCTATAAACTAGGTAATAGTAAAGGTTATAAAAGATGAAGAGCCCTTTGGATGCATAGAAGTTTCCAACAAATTTAAAAAAAAACTAATTTGGATAAATGCATTAATCCCAACGAGATATACATCATACAACAAAAGGGAGTATCGTTCTTAAATTGAAAGCAATTTAGTTCACTCTGGCTTTTGCTAATGCATTTTTCTTGAAACAGCCTGTAATATCACCTACTTTTGGGTTAAATTGAATTTTGAAGACAGCAAAGTGAAATTAAACAAAAATTTCTTCACAAAACAACGAAAGTAAAAGAACGTTAATATAGATCTCGGGGCGCTATTTTTGAGCTATATGTAAAGCGCACAAAACAGATTTAAAATTCAATTTTGTGAAATTAAACCACGCCAAATCAAAAATATTCGTTGACGAACCAGAACTGAAAAATCTAATTTTGAATATAACAAGGCAATCTAATGCGGGAGCATTCACATTCTCCACAAAATACCAAAATAATTAAACTTACTTATTTTTTAAATTCGTATTTGGAAGACTAAAACTAAATAAATTTTTAAAAAAAAATATCTTTAAAATTTCGATGAATTTTAGCTTTTCAAATGCTTTTTTCATAAATTACAAATGTTTATGTTAAAAACTGCAAGGTCTTCTACCCCTGTTTCAACAAATTTCCTGGCTTATGGGGGCAAGATAAAGAAATAAAAAATCACCATACCCATCTATTTTTTGTAAATATTCCGACATTATTTCAAAGGAAAACAATGAAATTTAGGTATGACAACTTTAATACCGTGCAACCGTTTTTTTAATTGCGCTTAAAATGATGGCACAATTTTATTTACCTTTCTTCTTTTACTGCAAAGATAAAAAAGTTGTCGTAGTTGTAGTTTATTGAGAGTGAAGAGTAAAAATATTGCGGAAAATGTCCAGTTTTCGAATGTCAAATTCCATTTTTTCAATTTTGGCACTATGGCTGGATTTACACGACCGGACCACCACCGGACCGGACCGACCACTTCTCTTTTGAAGGTCCGATGGAAAGTCGCATGCGCGTTTTCACGGCAAACTCCAACGAACGAACAAACTAGATTAATTTTTTGTTGTTGCCTTTTTGAAATTTTCTTTTGCCTTTTTGTCCTAGCAACAACAACAACGCTGGAACTGTCAAAATGTTCGTTCCGCTGTCCGCTGAAAATGTCCATTTAAATTGTCCGCCCTCGCCATCGTCCTCTCTCACCCTCTTCCTAAAACCCAACTTTGTTCGTTCCTTTTGTCCGTTCGGTGTCCGGTCGTGTAAACCGGCCCTACCTGATTTTATTTCTGCACTGCCAGTGCACTGAATTCATAGCACGAAATTTAACAAAAAAGGGGCTTATGGATGAGCGAGAGGACTATACTTTTTGGGTTTTTGGGTCCAGGAATTTGTGTGGAAATATTTCAAATGAGCAATCCATTATATACATTCCAGTGATAAAACCTCTAGCTTCAAGCAGAGTGCCCAATTTGGATGCGGCCAGTAAAACCCAGCATACAACTACATTTAAACGCCCTGTGCGTGAGCCCCCTTTCAAATTCTCTAGCTCATCCCAATTTCTTAGAATTTTGACGACTTTTTATGGTTTTGTAATTTTCAACTTTTTTCTGAGAATTTCTAATAGGTTTTTAGTGGTTGGCGTTTTAAAAATATTAAATAACCATAGAAAATGGACGAAATCCTCTGAAAAATGGTTGTTGAAAACGCAAAACTGAAAAACTTCGGAAAACCCTCAACTGAAATATTCTGCGACACCCTAAAAAACCATTAAGGTCAAAACAGAATTGCGACTGCGACGGCGGACGGCGAAGTCGCTCGTTTATCGCAAATGTAAAACAACGTTGTATAACGAAATTACAACTGCAGCGGCACTGCGCCAATTTATAGAATAGTTATTAAACACATTAAGTGCAAGTACCACCACACAACATACATAACAATAACTTTTTCACTTTTCCTTCACATTTTTCTGCACTTATGTTTTTAATAACTATTCTATAATAATCTTTAATCACTCAAAAAGCACTTTTTATTATATTACTACACAAATTCAACATTTTTCCCCTAAATAAACAAGAAAAAACCACCGCGAATGTAAACAAAATTGGCCACTTTCACAATTAACTCACTTAAAACACACTTAATCACTCGATTTTTTTAAATTTTCTTAATTAAATCACTGAAGCACTATTCACTGGTAATCCTATTGCAATAAAAACTGGTTAAATATATTATTTTATGACTTTTTACGGCAAACTAATGCAAAAATATTCCGAACTTTACATCACGGCGTATAAATCAATAATAATCTTTAATCACTCAAAAAGCACTTTTTATTATATTACTACACAAATTCAACATTTTCCCCCTAAATAAACAAGAAAAAACCACCGCGAATGTAAACAAAATTGGCCACCTTCACAATTAACTCACTTAAAACACACTTAATCACTCGATTTTTTTAAATTTTCTTAATTAAATCACTGAAGCACTATTCACTGGTAATCCTATTGCAATAAAAACTGGTTAAATATATTATTTTATGACTTTTTACGGCAAAATATCCCGAACTTTTACCTCCTCCATATAATATCTTCCGATTTGACAGATAATGGGTCTATTACCAACACAAACACAAACTCTGCTTCCAGACCTGTACTTACGAGGGTCTTGGCTTCATACAAAATTTTAGCACCAGAAAATTGCTTGGTAGGATTTGTTTCGATTCGTAAGGCGAAGCTTTAGAATACACATTCCACAAAGCTCTACGCGCATTTCCCCAAGTTCTCTGTTGATAGACAAAGGAAGAGAGGAAGGGCATGGTGGCTACGGAGCTTCATTCCACACGGACGAAATGTATTTTTTCGCCTGCTCCACCCCTCACTCACTTTGCTTTACCAGCCAGGCAGCAGTCGACACAATTTTTTTTTGAATAGCCAAGTGCTCATGCGCAGGATGGATTTTTTTGTTAATTGCCATTGTGGCAGGTCATGATTTTGTTTTTTTGTTGTTTTCAGGCATTCAATGATATTTCTCCGATGAAATAGAATATTCTTTCATTTCGCTACATTTCGGATTTCCCGACCTAAGATTTAAGGTGCGTGGGACATAATATATTTGAATTGTATTTGATTAGCCAAGGCCTCAGGCGCAGGGCACCGCCGACCGGATGGATTTTTTAATTTCCAATTTTTTAATATGATTATTTGAAATGGTGAATTGTCGCAGGTCATGATTTTGCTTTGCATATTATTTTTCCGATGAAATGGAATATTCTTTTTAGATTACTTTTCGTATTTAAGGCATTATGCTACATTTTGTTTCCGGCCGTAGATTTCAGGTATAATTTATACTTGGGAATCGAATAAAAAAATGGTTTACAAATTAAATTTATGCCTTTATTTCTTGAGTTTATAAAATTGACCAACTCTAACTTAATTCTATATTAGTTATGCACCTAGCAGGTGGGTAATTATGCTGATTTCTATTCTATGATTTCTATTGTGAAAATCTTTATGAGTCAACCGTCTAGACCAGTGGTGGCGAACCTATGGCACGCGTGCCAGAGATGGCACGTACGAAAATTTTGCTGGCACGTGAACGATTTATTATTAAATTGGATTTAATATAGATTAATTTTACAATTAAGCCATGTTTTGGATGAAGTTGCCTGTGCTTTTTAAAATGAACCTGTCCAGTCATTGCAAAGTGTACAATCATGTACTTACATATAGTCCAGGGGCCGGATTCCGCAAGTGTGAACACGACTGTGTGCACGACGAAACAAAGGCAATTTCCTTGCGGAGTCCGGCCCCTGGTAGTGAAACGGAAAAATTAATGACTAATACTGATGGTATCGCTGACTCACTTTCCCTCTTGCTTCGCACTTATCGTGCTGCTTTGAAACAAGTCTAAAAAAAATTAGTTGGGATGTGGGTTTGACCCTTTCGGTCCAAACGATCAACTTCCCAGTATGATGAATGTTTAATATTATGAAGTAGTAACAGGATTTTTCTAGAGAATTTGTTTTTTCTGAACGTTATCAAACGAACATTTCCTTCGTACTTCGTTCGCGATACTAGAGCGCATGGTCGATGGTGGAAAATAATTCCCTGTCCAAAAAGTACTGATCAAAGGTTTGAAAAATTCCTGATGTGTGTAAAGGTAACGTAATTTTTGCACGAGAGTGCTCGGATTTTGACAAGTGATGTCTTGTTGGGAAGCTATCGCTGTGCGGTATCCAGAACAGGTAACTTGATTTAGAACGGGTTTCATTCCAACGAGTTTATTAGATATTAGAAAAACTAATGCTAAAATAGTGCTTGTGATTCTTAGCCGAAGTCTTTTCATTTAAACAAAAAAAGGGCTCGACCGAATGTTATCAAATTTTTCAGAGCATGTTTTCGTTTATATGCTTCGATCGGCACCTCAAAGAATTCGATATCGTTTTTGGTTCGTGCGATATCGTGCAGGTACAAAAATCACAACGTTGTTTAAACAAAAAAACGACTCGACCATATTTTATGAAAGATATTAGTCCGTTCAAATTAGTCAAAAAATCGCTGTTTTTCAGAAATTTCAGCTATAAGACCGGTGCCAAATGAAGGATTTGGGTTGTCTAAACATGATTTTCACAACCCGCATTTCGAAAAAAGGGTTGTTTTTGAGAAATATACAAATACATGATGGTTTCCGCCTTTTCTTCTATTTTAAGGAGAAACTATGCATTTTGGTGAAAATATCAATAGAGCAAAGTTGTAGGGATTAAAATTACCTACAAATTTTGTCTGCACTGTTTCTTTAAATTCCGTATAGTTTCGCCGCTAGAGACCGTTTTGCGCCTTTTTCAGATTCAAAGCGACCAAAGAAAAGCCGTTGAAAAACTGCAACTACTCCTTTGTGCCTGTTTACACGGTTCGCTTCCGCGACCTTTCAACACGAAATTTGTAGATGCGGAGAGGATTCGGGTGGGAAGGAAGTGCGTCTCAATTTTAAGACGACTCACGTTCGCTTTTTCTGACAGCTCTCTGTTTTAATTTCATTTTGTATCATTTTTGTGTTCCATTTTATTTTCGTTTCAGCCGCAATGATGAGCAGACGTGTTTTTTATTAGGGCGGACAATGTTTTGGCATATGTTCTCTAGGGTGGGCAAAAAAAAAGCAATTTTTAAAATAAAAGCACTACATTAAAAAAACTATTTTTGCACAATTAACAAAAACACTGTCGTAGTCAGTCGGGATAAGTCAGAAATCGAAGAAAGAAATTTGTATAGTCTAATATTGTTTTTTTCGTTTTTCTGTCGGGAAAATTTAAAACATTTATTATAAAAAAATAAACGTAAACAATTTTATTTAATTTAAAATTGTTTTAACAATAACGAGGCACCCTTAAATCTCATTTGCCAGGGTTCTCCTTGAACGAGCATTTCTTTTGACTACCATTCTTACAATTTTTCGAATATCAGTTAAAAAGAAATATTGCTTTTTTTGGCCCACCCTAGTTCTCGTTCCGTTTGTTCCACCTGTCTTAAAAACGTCTGGACTCAAAACGAACCGTCTAAACAAACTTTCGCTTTGGGGCGCCTCAAAAGGAGAGACAAAGCGAACCGTCTAAACAGGCACTTTGATCTCATTTAATTTTTCATACAAAATCATAATTTTGGCGCAAAATCTAAAGAGGCGCAAAACGGCCTCTAGCGGCGAAACTATACGGAATTCAAAGAAACAGTGCAGACAAAATTTGTAGGTAATTTTGATCCCTACAACTTTGCTCTATTGATATTTTCACCAAAATGCATAGTTTCTCCTCAAAATAGAAAAAAAGGCGAAAACCATCATGTATTTGTATACTTCTCAAAAACAACCCTTTTTTCGAACTGCGGGTTGTGAAAATCATGTTTAGACGACTGAAATCCTTCATTTGGCACCGGTCTCATAGCTGTGGGGAAAATTTCTCTAATTTTTCCTAATTTGAGCGGACTATATGTATTTTAATACTTTATCTATGCCGAGAGTTTTTTCTTTACGAAATATTTAACAGTTGCCCGAAGAAAATGCGTTGCAATGCCTTACTTTTCTTTGGCGATCATTTCAGCAAATGTACGTACTTTCAATCTATGTGTAGGGCGCTCGAAATGATTTTCATTGGTAGCGCACTCATCAATAAATGATGACTTGAGTTCTTCCCTTTTTTGTCAACATTGGGCAAAAAATCTGCGATTAATCGCTCCCGTCGAAATATGAAATAGCATATTTTTTATAAATATCGCTCGCGAAAGGATTGACCGTTTGCTTAAATGCTGATAATAAGGAATTTTTGTGGCTGTTACTATGTACTGCTTCAGATCCTCTGTTACTTATTATTTTTGTCGATTTTATTTGTGCTCAGATTGCGCAATTTTCTGGGAAATTTTACATAATCAGCAGCGTGTAAGAACCATTTTGCATCCCCCGCCAGGTGTAAGAAATGGTTTTTCTTTATTAGTTATCCATAAACTACATACTGTCAAGGTTTCATACCTGGTCTTTTTCTTACAAAAAAATCCCGGAATATTGTTTCAAAGTCATGTTGAGTTGTTTTTCGGTAAGCACAAGTATTGTTTTAATCAAGTAGTATTGTGATTGTGAAAATATGCGTTGATGGAAAATTCCAATATTTGAAATTTTTTGATTTTTCTGCAATTTAATAGGTATGGTGGTTCTGTCAATTTTGATTCTGGTAATATATTATTTTTGTATATTAATTTTTGAAATTGTCTAAATAAAATTCTGAAACACCAAAATTTAAAAGCTGTCCGGCACGCCAGCAACACGATAAGTAATATTTGTAATTTTCTGGCACGCGCACATAAAAAGGTCCGCCACCACTGGTCTAGACTACCGGGCTGAGCTTCCTAATTGGGTCGGTCGTAGGACATGGAATCATCGTGAGAATATACTAATGTACGCAGGGCTAAGAGGCGGTATCGGTAATTCAAGCGACATAATCGATTTTATTGGTTCAACTTAATTTGGGTTCCGGTCGGTGGAAGTAGATCGCTGGGTTTTCAGATCATACATATTCGGATATTGTTCTGAAAACAAGGATAAGGATTGAAGTTCAATATATTGTTTAGATGTGACAAAGTCTACAACTTTTGTTTTCATAATTAAACACATAGGTCACATCACTAATTCTTATTAATAAGTTTCAATATTAATTCAATATTATTGGTATATATGTATGTATTTATAAGTGGGCTCCAGACTTAACCAGCTCCAAAAAAATTTCCACTCGTCTAGGTAATTTATAATAGGTAATTTAAGGTGGGGTAGGTATGGGTTTTTAAGAAAAAAACAAATTTAATAAGGAAAATAACTGAAATTCTCAAGGCTAATTTCCAAATTAAGGGAAATTTCTAGATATTGAATAAGCTTTATATTGATTTATTATTGTTTTGGAGCGAATTTAAGGGTAAGTTGTTGGGATCACCTTTCTTCGATTAAGGGGTAATATCACCTTGTGACTTTTTTTCACCTTTTTTTCTTATTAGCTTAAACACTCCATAAAGTATCCAAGAATGATAGAAAAATCGATTATGAGGGGATCAAAACTTTAACTTCAAATATGTCGGCTCCACGTTTTCCAAACTGGGCGTACCAGTAACTTCCTCAATTTTTATCAGATTGACTTGAAATTTTAACTGCAAGTTTAAAACAATATTTTCTAGTGAAAGTCGTAGGACTTTTTTTATCAATTGTTTTTTAAAGATTTTATAAGCGATTTTCGGCCGATTTTTTTCGAAAAAACAAGAAAAAAAAGTTCAAGTTAACCCCATCTTCTGTAAATCAATTTTTCGAAAAAATCCTACGACGTTTGCTAGATTTTGGACTATATTTTAAGAAACTTTTTGGTTTTTTGTTTGGTTAAAAATTGTGGCCCATGTCGACCGTCCGTGTTTATTTTCCTCGCGTGCGCTGCTGTCGCGCCATTTTGTATCGTAAAATTAAAATAAAACATGTTTTTTGTAGTTAAAGACTAGTACTTTCATATGTCTCAGAAAATCACGTGAAATTTAGTGAACACAAGGTGGTATTACCCCTTAACCAACGAATGTTGCGGTTTCAGAGTCTCGAATTTTCCTTTCAACAGCCCATTTCTCAAGGACGCATCCTACTAAAATATAAAATATTCTTTTATGATGTCGTGTAAGATTTATCCCATCAATCCTTTTACTGATACCAAGCATTTGAAAATAAGGTAATTATTCAGATTAACCCCCACCCCTCCGATGACCTTGAAATTGTAGTGTGTTGTAGTATTCGTCATCCTGAACAAGAGTACACATAATATCTATGTATGTTTGGCACGGAAAAAATAACTAAGCAGTAGTCATAATCCTAGTTAATCCAACCAACTTTTTCCTAAGAAACACCATCGTGAAACATTCGCATGAAGAGTGTGGTTGGATTGATGACTCCTATCTGAATAGAGTTCTTCGTGAAACATTCAGATGAAGAGCTGTGAGAATTTTTGCCTTACGAACTTAACGCCTACCCCCTCTTTCTTTCTTTTCGCTGAGCATGGGCTTTTTACCGACTGAACAGGCGGACTTGAGCGATAGAAAATATGTCATCGATGGAGGGTTTTTGTTACATCAGAAATTTCCACCAGTTATGTATCATGTTAAGTCAAACAAGAAATCTAATTTTCGATGACTTCCCTTACGAAGCTAATGAAAACACCCAGCGATTGAGAAGAGAGCAAAGAAAATAATCTGCCGCAATATCATTAACAGAATCGATGGTGCTAATTGCCTCGCAGGATAGTTTCCTAGCAAACTCCAAAAACAAGAGCCGGCCTGTATCTGTTATTGTGCCTTAGATTACAGTTGTCTCAAACCGTCTAGAATCTCCATCTTGCTGCTGGGAAAAACCCTTTCAGACGACATATTATTCCTGCACGACATGAGTAGTTATGACACCACTTCTGCTTTTTTAATTAGGCGAAACTGAAACTTCTGAAATTCCTGCAGAACAACGATGACTTGCAACCAGTTATTGATGTTTTCAAAGACCCTCATCCAAGATTGCCAAAGCAGGAAACGTGTTTCTCATGGCTCTGTATGTGAAAGGACATGAGATGAGCCTGAACGATTTGAGATACAGGCAATGTATCTTAATCGTACAAAAGTAAAACGACCATCGCCTCCCTACCACCTGAAGTTGCTGCCCAACAACATTCACTGAGAGTCTACCGACAGAAAAAAGGAGACCAGGACGACCTAAGAAAAGATATGTAGACGGCGCCGAGGAAGACATAACACAATTAAGAATAAGGAACTGGAGAAACTGGAGGCAGACAATCATGGAGGCGAACGCTGGAGGAAGCCAAGCCCAACAATAGGATGTGCTTCAATTGCTGCTTGATATTTAAACCCGTATTCCGTGTAGCCCCGTGACACAGTATCCCCGTGCACCAGTAAAGATAGATAGCCGCTTGTTTTAAAAAGGCTGTTAACGATTATTTGCCGTTTTTGCTCCTATTAATGTTCATATCTATTAGTTTAGTATGGATGGATATAAAAACTATTTATTTTTTTCTTTCCTTAAAAAATAAGGGTTAAAAAATAAACATTCGCAACAGTATTGAATGTCTCGGAAAAGAAGAGGACATAAAGTACTTTGAAGAGAAATTTGGCGTACCCCTAGAATTTTCTGCGTACCCACGCGTACCCCACTGGTCTAGACGGTTGAGCCATGAAGATGTTCACAATCTATAGGAATCTAGAAATCAGCATAATTACCCATCATCTGCTAGGTGCATAACTAATATAGAATTAAGTTAGAGTTGGTCAATTTTATAAACTCAAGAAATAAAGGCATACATTTAATTTGTAAAACATTTTTTTTATTCGATTCCGAAGTGTAAATTATACCTGAAATCTACGGCCGGAAACAAAATGTAGCATAATGCCTTAAATACGAAAAGTAATCTAAAAAGAATATTCCATTTCATCGGAAAAATAATATGCAAAGCAAAATCATGACCTGCGACAATTCACCATTTCAAATAATCATATTAAAAAATTGGAAATTAAAAAATCCATCCGGTCGGCGCACAGTGGAGTATTTGTAGGCAAAACCCGGCCAAAAAGGAAAAATTTTAAATTTGCCCGATCGAGTTAAAAGTTATACCACCAAGCTGGGAACTAACTGCCGCGCCTGAGTACGTTTATTGCAGGCGTCTGAGTCACACCCGGCGCGACTTACAGTTAGGTGAACATCATTGCTTAGTTGGTGTGGACGTGTTTTTTTTGTAATCATTGTTAGTTTACACGGTTTTAATATATATTTTTAGTTTCACCGCGGATTGACGGACTTCATTCAAACTTCACACCCTTGTTGTTTAAGGTATGTTATTTGTTTTTATTAATATTAATTAGTTATATATTACTACATTTCTTTAAAAAAAAAATACTAAACTAAAAAACTGGAAAAATTCTTATATTTTATAAGAAAATTACATTTGAAAAAGCTTTTTGAAGGTTTGTCAGGCACTGTCAGGCTGTTTTTAGAGTATAATCTTAATATGTAGGTCATGGGAAGACAAAATCAAAAGAAAAAAATTGCGCATGTATGTGCCATTTTTAATAGTGAATTATTTGAAATGTAAAGTTTTTCCAGACTGCTTGCATTGTATTAGCTGTAATTATGGTTACTGATTTTTTCAGACTTTGGCAATGGGAACTGATTTTACTAGAAGGTCCCTGTACGAGTTGGTGAAAGAATCTCCCGCCCGAGCAATGGACGACAAGCTGCAGTTTATGGAAAGAAAATTAGCTGATATGACCCACTCCCCTATTGAACAGCAAAAATCACTCAGTCGTATACTGAGGTTTTTTAAATCAGATTTTAAAAAAAGGTGGTCTTCAGCCAACAGAAAAGAAGAAAGGTTCCTACAACAAAATAGTGATTGGTTGTCAGGAATATTTAAAATACCAAACTTTCCTCTAGTTAAGCCAGGCCCCGGTAGACCTAAAAAAGAATTTGTGCATACTAGTGTAAGGTCCAAACGCAGGAAAACGGAAGATCTACGGAGACATTCTACCTCTGAGCTAACTTTTGCTGCATCGATGAGTCAAAGAGCTTCGGGAAATACCGATGCTGCTGAAATGATAACCAAAATAACCGAAACACCTACAAAGGCAAAGAAATTTAAAATAGCACTTTCTATGTGTGAAAAAGCCAAGATTACGAAACATACCCCTTCAAAAGCTCTTGCTATTTTCGTTGATGCAGAATTAACAAGAAAGCAGTATGAAGTTATTTACTCTGCCAACAAAAACGTGTATCCTTGCTACTCGTTAATACAAAAAGCTAAAAAGGAGTGTTACCCAAAAGAAGAGTCAATTTTTGTTAGTGAAACATTGGCTGAAGTTAAGTTACAAGCCTTATTAGACCACACTTCTTCTCGTTTGTGTGAACACTTAGGAGATGTCCTACAAGTTTTACCTTTAGAGGAAAAGCAACACTTAGAACTTATGTTAAAATGGGGGTGTGATGGATCACAGCAATCCCAATATAAGCAAAAGTTCCAAAATTTAAGTGATAGTGATTCTAATATTTTTCAAAGTTCCCTTGTGCCTATACAACTGATTTCTAAAGTTAACGGGAAGAAAAGGATTATTTGGCAAAACCCAACTCCTTCCTCCACAAGGTTTTGCAGACCGATCCGGATAAGATTTGTCCATGAAACTCCTGACGTTACTACAGAAGAAATTCAATATATACAAAGTCAGATAGAAATGTTAAATAGAACCGAAATCCAAACTGATACCGGAATTGTCAAGATAAAACACACGTTGTTCTTAACAATGGTTGATGGAAAGGTATGTAACGCTGCCACAGGAACAACATCTACTATGAGGTGCTACTTTTGTGGTCTAACGTCCAAAGATTTCAACAAATTGGGTATGAACTTCACTGAAAACCCAGAAAGTTTTAGGTTTGGTTTATCTACTCTTCATAGTAGAATACGATTTTTTGAGTCAATTCTTCACTTGTCTTATCGAATCCCAATTCAGAAGTGGCAAGCAAGAACTGAAGAAGAAAAAAAAATAGTAGCAGAAACTAAACGAAAAATTCAAAAATCCTTTAAAGAAGAGCTGGGATTGCTTGTAGATGTCCCAAAACAAGGGTTCGGAAACACAAACGATGGTAACACGTCAAGACGATTTTTTGCTTCTCCCGAAACTGCATCTCGAATTACTGGAGTGAATGAAGACCTTATTAAAAGATTAAAAGTAATATTAGAGGCTATATCAAGTGGTCATCATATTGATGAAGTAAAGTTTGGACTGTATGCTGATGAAACCGCTAGACTTTATGTCAGTCTTTACGGATGGCATCCAATGACTCCAACATTACATAAAGTATTGGTACATGGAGCATCAGTGATCAAAAAAGCCATCCTCCCCATTGGTCAGTTATCAGAAGAAGCTGCTGAAGCTAGAAATAAACATTTATGTTGTATAGGTTGTCATACTCAAGAAAATTTAACAGAGAAGTATGCAACAGAGACGTACTCAACAGATTGCTTTTAAGTAGTGATCCTCTTTTAAGCTGCTCACGGCCAAAACCAATAAAAAAGAGTAAGCCGTTTTCAAGTGAAACACTAAAACTTCTCCGACCAGATGTACATGACTCACAAGAAGACGAGGATATAGAGGACGAACTGAATGATAACAAAGAAAATGAAATAGGCTCGGAAGAATCCGATTAGCTTTTCTTACAAGCCACAGCATAACATGGCTTTCATTTCAACTGTTTTTTCTCTATGTAATTTTAAAAATATAATATTTCCAATTATTGTAAGTGCATTTTCTATCTGTAAATATAAGAAACAAATGCAAAAACCTACTTTAATGTGTATTTCTTTGTTAAAACGGTTTTATTAGAACAAACAACAATGAATTAGGAATTTAAAATATTTTAAAACTCCAGCAAACAAAATTGGTAATTTAATAAATTTTAATGTTTTTATTTGAAAATCATAAAAACAGACCAAAAACACGTTTAAAATATATTTAAGCTGATAAAATTCAATAAATATAGTTAGGCTTGATTTTTACTTAAAAACACTAAAAAAAATAATTTTGGCCGTATTAAGAGGGCGAATACTCCACTGTGCGGCGGTGCCCTGCGCCTGAGGCCTTGGCTTATCAAATACAATTCAAATCGATTATGTCCCACGCACCTGAAATCTTAGGCCAGGAACAACTATCAAAGACCGGGAAATGCGAAATGAAACGAAATGGCCTTGAACATGAAAAGTTATCTAAAAAGAATATTCCATTTCATTGGAGAAATATTCATATATGCCTGAAAACAAGAAAACAAGAAAAAAACAAAATCATGACCTGCCATAATGGCTATGAAAAAAAATCCATCCTGCTCGTGAGAACAAAAAAATTGTCTCGTCTGCTGCCTGGCTGATATGGCAAAGTGAGTGAGAGGTGGAGCAGGCGAAAAACTACATTTCGTCCATGTGGAACGAATCTCCGTAGCCACCATGCCCTGCCTCTCTTCCTTTGTCTATCAACAGAGAACTTGGGGAAATGCGCGGAGAACTTTGTGGAATGTGTATCCTAAGGCGAAGCTTTAGGGTATGTAGTAAATCCTACCCAGCAATTTGAGGGTGCCAAAATTTTGTATGAAGCGGAACATCTGTATTACAAATAGTTAAGTCTGTGCTGCAACTATAATCTGGGGTCCCGAGCAAAGAGCTAACCAAGATCAGAACGGTCGCGTACCACTTGATCAAGTTTGAAAAAACGCACAAGAAAAAACGGAAGATCTACGGAGACATTCTACCTCTGAGCTAACTTTTGCTGCATCGATGAGTCAAAGAGCTTCGGGAAATACCGATGCTGCTGAAATGATAACCAAAATAACCGAAACACCTACAAAGGCAAAGAAATTTAAAATAGCACTTTCTATGTGTGAAAAAGCCAAGATTACGAAACATACCCCTTCAAAAGCTCTTGCTATTTTCGTTGATGCAGAATTAACAAGAAAGCAGTATGAAGTTATTTACTCTGCCAACAAAAACGTGTATCCTTGCTACTCGTTAATACAAAAAGCTAAAAAGGAGTGTTACCCAAAAGAAGAGTCAATTTTTGTTAGTGAAACATTGGCTGAAGTTAAGTTACAAGCCTTATTAGACCACACTTCTTCTCGTTTGTGTGAACACTTAGGAGATGTCCTACAAGTTTTACCTTTAGAGGAAAAGCAACACTTAGAACTTATGTTAAAATGGGGGTGTGATGGATCACAGCAATCCCAATATAAGCAAAAGTTCCAAAATTTAAGTGATAGTGATTCTAATATTTTTCAAAGTTCCCTTGTGCCTATACAACTGATTTCTAAAGTTAACGGGAAGAAAAGGATTATTTGGCAAAACCCAACTCCTTCCTCCACAAGGTTTTGCAGACCGATCCGGATAAGATTTGTCCATGAAACTCCTGACGTTACTACAGAAGAAATTCAATATATACAAAGTCAGATAGAAATGTTAAATAGAACCGAAATCCAAACTGATACCGGAATTGTCAAGATAAAACACACGTTGTTCTTAACAATGGTTGATGGAAAGGTATGTAACGCTGCCACAGGAACAACATCTACTATGAGGTGCTACATTTGTGGTCTAACGTCCAAAGATTTCAACAAATTGGGTATGAACTTCACTGAAAACCCAGAAAGTTTTAGGTTTGGTTTATCTACTCTTCATAGTAGAATACGATTTTTTGAGTCAATTCTTCACTTGTCTTATCGAATCCCAATTCAGAAGTGGCAAGCAAGAACTGAAGAAGAAAAAAAAATAGTAGCAGAAACTAAACGAAAAATTCAAAAATCCTTTAAAGAAGAGCTGGGATTGCTTGTAGATGTCCCAAAACAAGGGTTCGGAAACACAAACGATGGTAACACGTCAAGACGATTTTTTGCTTCTCCCGAAACTGCATCTCGAATTACTGGAGTGAATGAAGACCTTATTAAAAGATTAAAAGTAATATTAGAGGCTATATCAAGTGGTCATCATATTGATGAAGTAAAGTTTGGACTGTATGCTGATGAAACCGCTAGACTTTATGTCAGTCTTTACGGATGGCATCCAATGACTCCAACATTACATAAAGTATTGGTACATGGAGCATCAGTGATCAAAAAAGCCATCCTCCCCATTGGTCAGTTATCAGAAGAAGCTGCTGAAGCTAGAAATAAACATTTTAGGTTGTATAGGTTGTCATACTCAAGAAAATTTAACAGAGAAGTATGCAACAGAGACGTACTCAACAGATTGCTTTTAAGTAGTGATCCTCTTTTAAGCTGCTCACGGCCAAAACCAATAAAAAAGAGTAAGCCGTTTTCAAGTGAAACACTAAAACTTCTCCGACCAGATGTACATGACTCACAAGAAGACGAGGATATAGAGGACGAACTGAATGATAACAAAGAAAATGAAATAGGCTCGGAAGAATCCGATTAGCTTTTCTTACAAGCCACAGCATAACATGGCTTTCATTTCAACTGTTTTTTCTCTATGTAATTTTAAAAATATAATATTTCCAATTATTGTAAGTGCATTTTCTATCTGTAAATATAAGAAACAAATGCAAAAACCTACTTTAATGTGTATTTCTTTGTTAAAACGGTTTTATTAGAACAAACAACAATGAATTAGGAATTTAAAATATTTTAAAACTCCAGCAAACAAAATTGGTAATTTAATAAATTTTAATGTTTTTATTTGAAAATCATAAAAACAGACCAAAAACACGTTTAAAATATATTTAAGCTGATAAAATTCAATAAATATAGTTAGGCTTGATTTTTACTTAAAAACACTAAAAAAAATAATTTTGGCCGTATTAAGAGGGCGAATACTCCACTGTGCGGCGGTGCCCTGCGCCTGAGGCCTTGGCTTATCAAATACAATTCAAATCGATTATGTCCCACGCACCTGAAATCTTAGGCCAGGAACAACTATCAAAGACCGGGAAATGCGAAATGAAACGAAATGGCCTTGAACATGAAAAGTTATCTAAAAAGAATATTCCATTTCATTGGAGAAATATTCATATATGCCTGAAAACAAGAAAACAAGAAAAAAACAAAATCATGACCTGCCATAATGGCTATGAAAAAAAATCCATCCTGCTCGTGAGAACAAAAAAATTGTCTCGTCTGCTGCCTGGCTGATATGGCAAAGTGAGTGAGAGGTGGAGCAGGCGAAAAACTACATTTCGTCCATGTGGAACGAATCTCCGTAGCCACCATGCCCTGCCTCTCTTCCTTTGTCTATCAACAGAGAACTTGGGGAAATGCGCGGAGAACTTTGTGGAATGTGTATCCTAAGGCGAAGCTTTAGGGTATGTAGTAAATCCTACCCAGCAATTTGAGGGTGCCAAAATTTTGTATGAAGCGGAACATCTGTATTACAAATAGTTAAGTCTGTGCTGCAACTATAATCTGGGGTCCCGAGCAAAGAGCTAACCAAGATCAGAACGGTCGCGTACCACTTGATCAAGTTTGAAAAAACGCACAAGAGAGATCACATTCAATACCACAGCTGCCAAGGTTTTCGGCACAAGTTTTGGTGGTGGCACATGTCCCAAAAAACGGAAGAAAAAGTGACAAGCCCCAGGTACGCCAATTGCAACGGAGACACAACCCAGAAAACTACAGGGGGCGCCCTAACTTCATAGGGCCCCATTAGAGGATTGGTTCACGGCACGGTATACAGAAACAAGGTAGTGTAAAAGAGACTGACAGCTCGAATATCGTACGAATATCGTAGAAAAAGCCGACGTCACCCGGCAAGTTAATACAGAAAACAACAACAACAATTTCGATTTTGTATGGGGAAGACTTGCCGAGTGACGTCAGCATTCAAATGACATTTCTCTTTTACATTACCTTGTTTCTGTATACCGTGGGTTCACGGTATACAGAAACAAGGTAATGTAAAAGAGAAATGTCATTTGAATGCTGACGTCACTCGGCAAGTCCTCCCCATACAAAATCGAAATTGTTGTTGTTGTTTTCTGTATTAACTTGCCGGGTGACGTCAGCTTTTTCTACGATATTCGTACGATATTCGAGCTGTCAGTCTCTTTTACACTACCTTGTTTCTGTATACCGTGGGATTGGTTATACTGTCAGTTTTGCCTCAGTCACTGCTACGACTGACGGAAAACCTACCGTATAAAATGATGACTCATGTAATTCTCTGTATATTTTGATTTCCATAAATCATGACAGATGGAATTGATTCACGGTATACAGAAACAAGGTAATCTAACCGAGACTGACAGCTTCGAATATCGTAGAAATTCCGTGCCGAGTGACGTCAGCACTAATGTAGAAACAACAACACAACTCCGATTTTATATGGGAAGAGCGTGCCAAGTGACGTCAGCACTCAAATGACATTTCTCCATTACATTACCTTGTTTCTGTATACCGTGGAATTGATTGACGCTTGCATGAACGTGTAATGGGCGCCCACTGACATATAGAAATGGACTGCTGATTGACAATTTTCAATGGCACCATTTTTCTCCAGAAATAGAAAACCTTTTTTATGTAAACAAACAATTTTTCTTCGAATTTAGGAGAAAATAACTAATATATGCCCATGTTCGTAATTGCAAAATTTGGTGTTCCAAAATTCGCTTTACGCAAATTTTTGGCGTTTTAAAATCGCGCTTAAAAATTGAACGAAATAGAAAGTAGTTGTTTGTTTCTATAGAGAAATAGTACAGGTAAAATAGTAAAAATAGCGGGAATGATTGGGTACAGGCTGAAATTTGGCAGAGAGCTTCCTCTTAGGGTTCTTAATAAGGGGTTATATAGTCTCCCGATTTTCTACCCCGGGCAACCCAGTTTTTAGGGGGTTTTAGGGTCAAAATATCAGTTTTTTGCAAATACATCTTAAAGCGTGTCTTATCATAAAATAGTGTTTACAAAGTTTGTAGATTATGCGTTTATCTACAAGAAAAGATATACATTTTCCCGTGCGATTTGCCATTCACGAGATATCGCCGTTTTAAAAATTTAAAATACTCATATGCACTCATTCGCGACTTGTATAGGTCATCAGACGTTCAATAAACCCTTTATTAGACTACGTAACTAATATTTTCAGGGGTGATTCCTGGAGAATTGCTGATTGCAATATTATCGATGTTTTTTGAACGTGTGGCGAATATCTCAATAAAAGCTTCTTTGTTTAGGCGATAATTTATAAATCTACAAAAAAAGAACAAATTGAAGAATATACACTCCGCGCCACTTGATTAGGTTCAACTAGTATTTGTATGAAAACCCCAAATTACCTTAACCTACTTCAGAGAAAAGTAATTAACAGGTCATACCCATTATTGAAAATAAAAATAATAAAGAATAATTTTGTATTTATGCAAATATGTATGTTATTTAATTTAAGCTGAACCTAATCAAGTGTCCCACCTCAACTACCCCTCAAGTAAAAATAGGACCATTATTTAGATATCTGTGCAATTAAATATCAAGAAATGGATCTATTCCCTGCTAAATGCAAGCTTTAAGACGTGGAACATTCTCTGATATAGGTTTAGGTAATTTGTGGTTTTCATACAAATACCAGTTTGAACCTAATCAAGTGGCGCGGAGTGTACATATTCTTTAATTTCAACAGATATCCAAAAAATAACTTTCATCTGATTCGAAACAGATAAAGGATCTGATTTATCCCTTAATATTTTCCTGTATACATTTTTTCTTCGAAAAACTAGCGAAACTAGCGAAAACGTACAAATAAAGGGTGCCTTCCATTTAGACACAGAGAGACACAGTGTTACACCAGCGAGCAATAATAATAAGAGTGATGAGCTAGAACAAATGTTTCAATGCCCTTGAGATCAGCTGATAAAAATTTTAATGGGAATGAAAAAGTCAAAATATCAAAGAAGTAATATCTATGATAAAAGGAGGCAGAATTACTTCCACACTACACCCAATGTGTGTGAAAGAAAGATAAAAAATGAAGGGGAAGTGACTTCATCGCCTTGCAAGATTCCCGCCTTTTTTAACGGACAATACAAGTGGAAATCCATTCCTCAATATTGTGTACCAACACGAAATTTTACGCATATATACAATCCGTCCAAACCCAATTTACACGTGCTCTGTTCCATTGTTGGTTCCATTTGAATGTAAACATTCGAATAGGGGAAACAAGGAACATCTTCTGTTTCTTTCATATTCTTGTGTTTTTTGCATAAAATGTATATCCATCGCGCGTTAGTTAATATTTTTTTTGGACTTTTTGCTTAATATTATTGCTAATCTCTTCTTTCATATCTTTAACTCTTTTACTTGTCCTTGAGCTCCGCCTAATCACTCTTGTTATTATTGCTCGCTGGTTACACTGTGTCCGACACAGAAGTGTTCCATCAACGACACAGCCGGGCACAACTAAGACAATGCTACCAACCCTCGCCAATTGAAATGTGATCATTTTTAAGATTCCCAGCATTTATAACATGTCGGGTAATTAATTTAAAGGAATTATCAACATAAAATTTTCGATTTACTTATCAAACAATAATAAAAACGAAATGCCCGCCATTAAGTCCATATAGAAATTTTTTTTTAAAATTTTAGATCTCGAATGCAATTAAAAAGATTTTTGTTAATTTTATTTTGGTTACTTTTTAAAATTTGTTCTTAACCCAAAATAACTATCCAAAACTCACGATTCAGAAAATTAGAAGGCCTTTCCGCCAAAAGCCCGTGGGATATAAGTCCGCGTAGTGAGGACGGACCTTAACAGGAAAAACGGAAAATGATTCCGGAGGCTTTACAATGATGAGATATGGAAGCGGTATCGCGAGATAGATCGCGTGAAAAGAATCAATCTCAGTAAGACCCGTTGAGCAGAACATTAATTCGTATGAATGAAGAAAACGTTCACAAAATTTTTTGCGGTAGGGTTTATGGATGCAACAATTAATGAACCAGAACGCCCAGAGCTTAGAGATGACACAGGCTTGGAATCAGGACTGATGTAGGGACCTGTAGTCCGACGCCAGGATCGTTTATAGAAGCGAATAAGTATGTAGGTAAATGATGCTAAAATGACTGGACTAATTATATAATTAGAATGTGACAGTTTATACAATAAAGAAAGAAATATGAATGTAAATGTTTGCTATGTATTTTTATCCTTTTATTACTTTTAAAATAATTATCGTAAGTATACAAAAATTATTATCCGAAGATGGCGAAATACTGGTATAAAACAAATATGATTTTTGGTTTTATAACATAATTTCTTACTAGAGGGTCATTTCTAATTAAATTTTGATCACACATAAAAAATTGACCTAATTCACCTTTTTGTGATATTATCCTTATTTTGTTACTTTCATACAGTTTTGTTTTACCACATTTAATGTTTTTATTTCCTTTGTTGTTTGAATGTGCATTTTATAGGTTCTACATCTTTCAATGGTTAATAAACTTCTTTACTAGACTTAGTCACCAGTTCAACAATTACATATTCTTAGTTAAAATACTAGTACACTAAGTTCGTTATTAGATGCAATTTGAGTTTTGTATTTATATAAAAATTAACCTAAAAAGTCCACGCACACGAATATTTAAATCATCTCCTCCTAAACAAAAGAACACCAAATATAATTGTAATAAAAAGTTAGAATTCTGACAAATTGATTATATTTTATTTAAATTGCCGGAAAATTATTGGAGTGGCACCCCGAATTCAAAAGAAATAAAAAGAGTAATAAATTATAAAAATGATTAATGGAAGACTAATTGCTTTACTGTACATACTTTACTGACTGACTGAAAAGCCCTGTAAAAATTATTCCAGTTTTAACTAGTTCATACGTAACAATTCCTTAACATATAAAATTTCAAAACTTATTACACTTTAACTTATGTTTTGTATCTTATAAAATACTTAAGTAGATACAAAAAGCTCTTCACATATCATTCGTATTTGATTGAATCATAAAAATAATTAAAAGAATCTATTTTGAAAATTTACTAGCTCCCTCTTTGCTCAATTTCATCTTTGATGCGTTTTTCAATTCCAAGTAATAGCAGAAAATACAGAAGTCGCTTGGCGCGGATCAAATGTTCGTTGGGCTACGTGAAACTGAAGGGGTGCGTATATGAAGATTGGACCTAAACAAAAAATATTTTTAAAATGTCAATAAAATTGTATTTAAGTACCTTGGGATGCTACCAAATTCAGAGGCTCGCTGATCCCATCTTAATATACCTGTTGAAGTACTATCATGATTGGAATCCAACAATGAAATACTTCTGTGATCATACGGTCGAATTTTTCTGCCCAAAGTCGCATAACCGTCAATATTACTAGTTCCCGTTGGTACTACTCCATTTAAATTAAAGGATGATCGCCGTTTTGGATTATAGGTATTAGAATATACCGAATTGTTGGTATCAATAGCTGTAGTCCTATTTCGCAAGTAATCAGTATCAAGAAACTTTTTTGTCGAAGTACTTGTAGGTGGATATATATCATTCAAACTTTTTCGAGGCTTTGAATAATCAGTGCTAGATTTAAAATGTGGCGGCTTTAAATCAGCTGCAGCAGAACTTAATTTTAGTGGCTTCGAGTAATCATTTTGGGAACGAAGCGTTTCAATTTCTGGAGACGGTACTCTATCAGGCGGGCGCGACCTTAGTTTTGCTGCTGTTTCTCTATAGTAATCTCGAGCAGCTGTTCCAACTATATTACTTTGTCGTTTAGGCTTCTTTTCATTAAAGCGACAGTAGAAACTCCTACGTTTAATTCGATCAATGACACTTTCTAAGTGATTATCTTGGCATGTAGGTGAAGATATCTGCGAGGTTCTAGACAGTCGCGACACGGTGGGTGAAGGAGTGTTTACAACAAAATTATCTTCTGAACATACTGACCAGTTATCAAAACAAAGTTCAGGCTCATCAGTGGGTGATAGGAATGTGCTCGATGAAGCATAATCGTCATGGGGACTTCTAGAGTCCGAAGAATAATTTGCAATATTTTCTATGGACGGAGTTAGTAAATTGCGATTTATTTCATGAGATCCAAAGGAATACGTGTTGTTGTTGTTGTAATTTCCATAAGATAGATTAGAATAGTCTGTAACGTGGTTGCCATTCATGTAGACTTTCTGTTTACTTGAAGCATTGTCTAACTTAGATAAATCTAATGAAAGCCCTTTCTTTTTATCTTTAATGCAATTTTTGTCAGATATAGGCGGTTTGAATTCTTGGACCCCATTATTTTTAGGCTCTTCGTGATTACAGTCTGGACATTTACTATTAATGCAAGGTGAATTGTTATCTGACAAGAAAGAGGTTTCTACTTTTTTATTAGAGGGTGAGTCGTCGTCATTCTGAATTTCATTCTTGTTAGTTAGTAAATTAATAGGATTTTTACGAAGTTTACTAACAAATCCACCGGACTTCGGCCTATCTTTCTGTACAAAAGCATCTTTCATTTGTCTTTCAATATTGCTTGTTGATCTAGTATTTAAAACCTTTCTTTCTACTCCATCTTTCTCAAATCTTTTAAATAATCCTAGGACTTTATTAACGCCGGACTTGTTGAATGCCCCTGACATATCCTCGACACTAACTGCTCTTTTGATCAATCCAGATTCAGTCATAACAGGAGCTCGCGGAACTGATCTTTCTCTGAGAGATCGAATCATGGTATCAATACGTGATTTCTTATCAGTTTTTGATTCCTCCTGTTTTTCTGTTGGAGTTTCCTCAGTAACGGATTTATTCTTCTTCTTCTTAATAGAAGATTTTGCTTTACCTACTGTTTCACTACTTGCTTCTTTAGTTAACGTCTCTACCACATTAGTTGCGGATTTTTTGTCTTTATTTCTTGAACTTTCTCGTAATTTTTCAAACTTTTGCCCAATTGCATACAATATACCCTTTCCAGTCTTCTTTTCTGGGGATTTTTCTTTAGGTGTCGGTATTCCTGATGGGATTGGTTCTTTAGTAGGTGATTTCTCTGGCACTTTTTGATCATTTTCCGTTTTTGGTTTCTTAACTTTTACAATTTTTTTAACAGTCGTCTTTGTTTCAGTTGAAGAAGTATCACTACTCTTAGATGAAGCAGACTTCTCTTCAGTTATATTAGATTTACTACTTACTGGTTTAATTAGACTAACAGCTTTTTCGTTCTTTTCGATTAACTTGTCCATAACAGCTGAAATTGTAGCATTACTTCGTGTTGCTTTTTTCACTTCTTTAGGAGGGGTTATTTTCGTATTGGGAAAGCTTTTAGGTCGCATAATTTTACATTCTTTAGGCTCATTTTCATTTATCTTGCTTCCAATATCACTCTCTTTTTCTACAGTTAGGTCATCTGTGGAGGGCACATTTACTAAACTTAATTTGTCTGGAACTTTACTAGGATATGACTTTGGTCTAATTAACTTTGACTCCTTTTTCATTTTATCAGAATCTATAATTTTAATCGTTTCTACACTTGTATTTTTAGAATTACTTTCAATTAAATTATTATCTACTTTCTTATCGCGTTTAGTTTTTGTAACTTTTCTAATTACTGAAGAAGCATTTGCCTTCTGTAATGTCTCAACTTGCTGCACATTTTCATCAGATTTTTCCCTAGATTTAACCTTTCTAATTCTAGAGCTTGATTTATCTTTTACTAGTGTTTCAGCTGGAGTTACTAATTCCTTGTCTAATTGATCACATTTATTTTGAGCGACAGAAAGAATTTGCAATTCTTCTAAAATTTTGTTTGCCAGCTCACATTTGCCGTAGTAGTCATTCTTCTCGTCTGGTAAGTCTTTGGGCCTTGAAAGACTTCGCCGCCTTTCATGTGTTAAATCTTTATCAATTTCCAAAGTATCGCAAAACCTTTCTAAACTTTTATTGCGAACATGTCGTAAATTAACAACTGGCTCATTATTATAAATTGGGTTAGGATCGACGTAGTCTTCCTTTCTAGTATCGGTATCTAAAACCGAGCTTCTACGATCTCTACTTCGTTCACGGCTTCTTTCCCGAATTTCTTTGAGAACACTTTGCGTTTCACGTTCGCGCTGCTTTTTCTCTCGTATATATGGGTTTTCATCACGTGATGCTGGTGGCTCAAAAAAATCTGGTCTTAAGAAGCGCGAAATTCTCCTTTGTGATGATCTCCTACGTAAGGAACTATCAGGTGTACAAGGAGGTGGTGATAAGCAGCCACTTGGTGGGCGACCATATAATTCCTTTGTAGGACTTAGGCATGAATTTCGTTGTGCACTGTCATAGGTCTTATAAGGAGATACGGCCCGTTCCACATCGTTTCGCTTTCCTAAATATGGTGAATAATACTTATATTTTTCGCTCACATCGCTAGAATATGATGAACACAATGATCTACTAAGATCGTCGGATATTTTACATGTACTTGTGCTTCTTGATTTAGAATCAGTGTCGTATTCGCATCGACCTCGACTAGCGCTGCGCCTGTAAAGAATGCCACTGCGATCTGAAGACTCTTCACGGGAAAGTTCTGCTTGCTTTTGCGGAATTTCTTTATCGGACGAATCTTTGAAAAACATTTTATTGTCATTGGTAGGTGTCATTTCGTCTAATTCACGACCTCCACTGTAACTTCTTTTATAAACTTTTATAGGAGCCGTCTGGGCATTATTTTGCATGGACAGAGTTCTTGAAAGTTTTCTAGCTTGTGTTGGAGGTAATTTTGCCAGCAATTGATCTTGAAAACATTTGGGGAGCCCTGGTGTTATACTTGATAATGTTTCGAGATCTTTTTTTGTTAGGCGAAGACGAGACAAATCTAAATCAGCTAAATCAAGGGGTTCATCTTCTTTTATTCTTTTATCAGTTCCTTTTTCTGCTGTTGAGATATTTTTATTTTTGCCTGAAATAAATTTAATTAAAAATTTCTAGCTACAAAAAAGTTAATTATAAAGAAGAAATGGAATGCAATACAGATACGTACTTACCTTTTAAAATTATTAATTAGCCATTTTCGAATTTGACAAAAAAGGAAATGTTGAGCAAATTTGTGCTTTATTAAAATATATAATAGTAGAATTCAATGAAATTTAATAATGAACTTATTGAATTTTTGATTTCGTTTATTCTTTTAATTTCTTATTTTGCAAATAATCAAAACTGTGTAGGTATTCCAACAAAAATTAATCTGAAATTTGTAAATAATAGAGGACAAAACTTTCAAGACTAAAAAATCTAGCAAAATAATCAAAATAATATTATTTTAATTATCTATTAATTATACCATAACTAATTAATGTATTAACCCTGAGTTCATTCAACATTCCTACGGGAGCATGTGTATTATGAACGACTAACAAATCCTTAACTTGTGGTGTGCTGATGGTGTACAATACGATCTTATAGTTATACCCCCTTTTAACTATTCACTAATATATTTTATAATTACATAAAGAACGGGTGAGATTCGAATTCATAAATAAATTCAATATTTAAAACAAATAAAATTAATATTTAATACAAATTGTACAATAACTTGTGTGTCAATGAAGAACAATATTCTAAATAACTTATCTTTAGCTACACGTTAACTAGATAAGTCACATATATCTATAGCCTATATCTATGTCTAAGCAATAAAAAAATAAGTGAAACTTGACTTATGCTCCTTTAATCACCCATGGGACATAGGGCGGAAACAGTTGCCCTCCAGCGGACTCTATTTCGCGCGACAGCTCTCAGCTCCGTCCAGGATCTCCCAGTTGTTGCGGCCTCTCCTCCACGTAGTTCTAGGTCTTCCGACTCGGCGGGTTCCTTGCGAATTCCAGTCAAGGGCCTGTTTGGCTAGATTCTCATTTTCGCGTCGCAAGGTGTGGCTAATCCAATAAATGAAAGATACACAATTAATTAATAATTTTTTGTGTCTGCCAAAGTCACGCGTCACCCTTTGGTATATTCTGTCCGCACACGTGATACAATCTTGAGAGTTGAGTTCAACCTCCCTTTTGGTTGAGTTGCACATAATTACGCGATTATAAAGACAAGGTCTCGCACGTGCTTGTCTGGCATTATTGAAGACGTAACAGTAACCCAGAGCAACATCATCAGCGGAGCAGTTTTTCGTTGGAGTGGCCAGAGAGTAGTTCCTTTATAAGATTAGAAATTAGGTCGGTGATAGAATTTACCCCTGCGGAGCACGCTGATTGTCTTTTAAGTAGGTTGGAAATTCAGATAGGACCCGTAAACATTAACGAAGATTAAAGTATTACATTTAGCCATAAAAATTTTAAAATGATTAAACAACAGCCAGGAAGTATGATATTATCAGGTTTTACATTAAAAAGTTTTCATTAAAAAAATATCTGGAGGTTTTTAAGATCGTACATAACAAATTTGTAAATTCCAAATGGCAGCGCCAATATGACGAAGATCGTTTTTTGGCAATAGTGATTCAATCAAAGAATCTGATTTGGAAACCACCTAATCCAATACCATGGTGAAAACCTGCCGAGGGATAAATGGCAAGCATTATCAGAAATTTCAAGGTATTTCCAGAGTAAAGGAATAAAATAATATGTGTATGTATGAAAGGTTTTAATATCGACCACGCGGTTTTTAATTTGCAGACTTCTGTCGTATAAAGCCACTGAGTGCTTTAAAAATAGAAGAACTTGGTTGCTCAAAGTTAACCCGTGTGGTACGCGTTAGTTGAAATGACTAGGTTGTGCGGACATGAATAAGATGAAATTGATTCACCAACGAAATATTGATGCTAACGTTAAGCGATTTTGGAGTCAACAAACATCATTAGCAAGCTCAATTTATAAGAACTGCACGAGTTAAAGGAAATATACGGCCAGGTTTGCGACCAGGGCATGGTTCAAAGGTATTGATGTCTTTTACTGCGCAAAAACCTGTGTAGGTGTTTGCACATCAAAGAAGCTATGAAGTCTCTAGATCACGAAATGGAGATCCTGCATCAAATAAGGTTCGAGGTCCACCCGCATCTAGCTGCGAGAAAGGACGAAGAGCTGACATCAAGGACAGGATGGGGAATCGATGCGTTAATGATCGGGTACTTCGACGACAATCCTGTTTCCAAATAAAGAAGACGCCAAAAGCATTAAGCATCGAATACGTACTCATTTTTACTTTTTTCTGCATATGAGCTTCGTTTTTTAATGATGCATACAGCGGGCAGCATAGAACGGAACTATCTTTTTTGATCAGTAATAAGTAATGTTTTTCTGTTTCGAAAATTCTATATGCATTTTGTGGTTTCTACATTGTGCACCCGATTATATAAATTATTTATTGATACATATATACTTCGATGCCATAATTATCTGCACACCCGAATTCTTCATTATTGAAGTTAACTGAAGAAAAACAACATGAAAAGAAATAAGTACAAAAGCACAAAAACAAAGAAGTGTTCAAAATGTATTCTCGAAGCCAAAATTATTTACACAGCCTGGTTCAAGTGTTATAATATTTTTAAAACCTACGGAATATTTCAGCTTTGTTATTTAGCTAGACATTAATGTAGTTTTAACCTAATATTTCGCGTTACCTACCTTCGCAATAATTATTTCTTAAATTTAAAAAATTTTGATGAAGATTTGATAAATATTTCGTAACGGTTTTCGCTTTAGTATTGGTGTATTATTTTGTTGCAGGATAAAACTATTGCCTATTTAATTAGTTCTCTGGGCATCTAACAATTTGGCTAATGCCATCTTAAGTTATACACATACCCATATCATCATTTTACCGCCGTGGGAGAGCCATAGATCATATTCATTGAAATTGCGGTGTCATCAGTCCAAAGGATCTGCCTCTAAAACTCCCACCGGTTTATTCCTGTATTCTTCAGCAAATCCGAAGATGACGGTTTTTGTTAATAATGTCGGACTGCTTCCGAACTACAGCCCTTGTTCTTTTAATCGTCTCCGACCTGTTGTTTTGCAAATTTTTTCCTCCCTATTAATATAATTAACAAAATCGTTATTGGATGGGGTTTTCTTTACAAAGCTAGTTAGTTTTTGTCTTCTCTACAGTAGTAGCCCGCGATTGTCCCATACCTTTAATATTAATATTAATAACACATCCACATTGATATTTTTTGGAAACTTGATAGTAACATGACTTGATAGTGACATTCATATTTTTTGCAAATTCCGAAACACCATTAATTCAACTACGAAACGCGTTTTTCCCCTCTTAATTAAATTTTTCGTGCCATTTCTAATACCTAGACCGTGCTATTTCTAGACCTGATACGAAAACACGAACTTAAATGATTGCAAGAGAATTCCTTTTTCATTCATGGAAAAAAGGTAAAACCAACCGTGGCTTTCTTTGAGAGAACTTTAAAATTATGCGAATAATTTTGAACTCGTAATGTTTTTGTGCTATATTGTACATACTTATTGGTTTGTGTTGTTTTCCTTAAGTTAGCTTTAATAATGAAGAATTCGAAAAATACAATTGAATTTAAAATAATGAACATTTTAGGAATTCTATTTGCCTTTCATTCCATTTTTTTCTGTGCCCTTAATTGTGTTACTGCCATCAAGATATTATATCTCTCAAAAAAATAATATTTTATTGTTTGTTACTGTTATTCTATAAAAAGTGAAATATTAATATAAAGTTAGTTTGGAAATGATTGATGTGTTTGTGATTGCCTGTGAAATCCTATTTCTAAATCACAATAATTAAAAATTGTTTCGATCAGAATTGATATATAAGTACGCAATGGCGGACCGGTAGCACGGTTTTAGTTTCACCCATCAAAAAAATATAAATAATAATAATCAAAGTAAATAAACTTCGCTAACAATGGATCCTTTTCTTTTTCTTTCGCTATGTGAGATTGTAAATAAATAATGTATCATACTCCTTCTACGTTAAATTTCATTTTTAATTTGGATATTTATTTATTCGAAAATGGCTCATTATTATTAAAGATTGATAATATTCACATCAATGTAAAATAATTATATAAAGCTTTAAATAAAAAATAGCAAAATTTACACAGCTTATCAAAAATTTAAAAAAATCTTACAAGAAAACTCAGATTGTGAAATATGAAGTATGTATGAATATCTGAATTTACTTTAAAAATTAATAAACATAAATGTAAATAAAAAACAAAAAGAACTCACGTGCTTTTTTTGATTTGCTCGCAGTAGTAGTAGTTAGAAGAGCGCGCGTTAGTGTTCAGTTTTTTTCTAGTTATTCGAAGTTGTATTTTTTACATAGTTTTCTATAATTTTTTAGTTATAAGATCTATATTTTGTTTTCTTATCTAATATATTAATTGCCTCCATATTTTTTATTTGTTGTTCTGGTTGTTGGCAGATTGGGGACTGCGAGAATTTTGAGCATGCGACAGGGTAACGCGGAACCCCACTGCAAGCATAAAAATAAATAACCACAAGCAACGATCAAAATTTAGTTCACATTAAAAAGAACTGAAAATATATATAATTACAAAAAAAACTAAAATTTTATTAGCTGAACAAACTTTAAATACTTGTATGTTCCTCAAGTTAAATAACTTATAAAAATGTCTACCGAGATAAAAGATAAATAAATTCATTGCAGATGATTTATAAGCAAAAAGTATGTTACATACTTGCACTTAAAGTTTTTTTAATATAACCTATCAAGGTTTCCAGGTTTATATCTTAAATAAATTTATTATGAAACACTAAAATGAAGTTATAAATTATATTTAAAAACAATTTCCTTACAAATGATAGCATAGCATCATATTTAACTGTTAAAATTACTATTAGGTATAGCTACAAAGCTTCCCATAAAGCAAATTTTTACAGGACAAATATATTTTCTCTAATATTAAAATGCACAGTAGCATTGTAGTGGAGCAGGCTTAATCTTCTTTTTAAATAAAATATTGGAAATCGAATAGGACAAATGTATTAAATGTTCAATGCGAGGTATCTTCGACTACCCTAAGATTTTCCATCTGCGGACAAAAAACAATAATTGACGTGAAAAATGCGACAGACTAAGAACTGAGAAATCTTCAGCAATTTAACATTTTTTACGACCTAACAGAAATAGTAGAGAGAAATTGTAATTTAAAGGTTACGTAACCGGAACTTAAAAATTTCATTTCATACATGCACCTGAGTCGAAAATCTAAAAGTTTGGAAAAATCAAATGCAAGCATAGCGAGAAAAGTGCATTTTTGGTGAATTTTGAGCGCATCGTAACACTACTTTTCTAATATCTACGGATCTATTGGTCGTAGAAAAATAAATAAAAGGAAAATACTCGTGAGTAAAAGGGCTATCGAACTGGTGGGGCGTGGTTACGTTAACAATATTTCCTAACCTCAAAAAATCCAAATTTCTCATTTTATTTATTTTTTAACTCAAAATGTATTCACAAATGAACAAATCAGTGGATTTTCATAAAAATTAGAGGAAGCATGTATTTATAAACTTGTTCGTCGCCTGGACGGGGGTCACTCGAGACGGTTTTATCTCCGCTGCCCCCGCCCAGATAGTTATAGGAGTAAGTTTAGAATTAAGTTAGAATAAGATTTTTTTATATAAAATTAATACATATAGTATCTAAGTAGCCGAAAGACACAAGTTAATTTAAGATATAGATTAATTTAGAGTGCCTGATGAGGGCCAGTATGTTAGATAGTTGTAGTTGTTTAAACGACATATGTGATTTTTGTACCTGCACGATATCGAGCGAACCAACAATGATACCGACTTCGTTAAGGTTAAATCTGAAAAGATTTTCATAAAATTCGGTCGAGTCGTTTTTTTATTAAACGACGTACGTGATTTTTCTACCTGCACGATATCGCGCAAAATAAAAACGATATTGTCTTCTTTGAGGTGCCGATCGAAGCATATTAACGAAAACAAGCTCTGGAAAAAATTTCATAACATTAGGTCGAGCCCTTTATTCAGCATTCATCATACTGGGAAGTTGATCATGTGGACCGAAAGGGTCAAACCCACAACCCAACTAGTTTTAAATTAAAAACAAAAAAAATGAAATTTCTTTCATTCACCAAAAATGCACTTTTTTCGCTCGTTCGTTCGTTTCGACTCCGGTTCAAAAAATGGGAGAAATAAAAAAAACTTTTTTTGAAGTTCCGGTTACATAACTTTTCATCAATTTTTTGGTTCATTTTCTCCCTACTAAAATCATAAAATCTAAACAATTCTTCATACTTTAAAGATGTCTTGTATGCTTCCTTACGAACATTCCAGAAATGTACTTTTAATGAATTTGGTTAAAATGAAACTTGAGAGTTTTATTAAATGGTTTTATTATTTATATAATTAATTAACATTCATTTAGAAGTAAAATTGTGAATCTAATACATGGCTATTTTTTGTTACTTCCATTATAAATAATCTAATTCTCGAAGAAAAATATTGAGTACCTTTACTCAATAATTACATATAGACAATAATTTGAAACAGAAAAGTATTAGATTTTGTGTTAATAAGTTAATAAAAATAGCTAAACAAAGCATATACCTAAAATAACTGCATAGATTAAAAAATATTTGACTACAAAATAGCAAATCTAACATAAAATGCATTTTAAATTCGTATTAAAAATCCGTCGTATTATTTTCAATGTTCGAGATAGAAAAATTATGTAATTAACAATTTGCTTTTCAGATTAATAACTGAAACATAACTTAAAATTAAGTAAAAACTTTCTAGAATTAAGAAGAATTAAAAGTGAACTCTCCTTTGTTTTATTGTAAAGGCAATAATTCAAGTAACAAGTGTTAAAGTGTGCATTTTGATAGGTTTGAGATTAGCGGCTTTAAAAAAGAAATTTAATATGAAAACGAAGGAGTGTAGCCGCAGCACCGCAAAGCGGAACCGGTTAGCACAAAAAGGCCCTCCGACGAAGCACAGTCTCTTTTTCTCTCTGCTTCTAGGATGTTCGACGTCGCTAGCAACATCAGCAATATAATACCATGAGGTAATTGATTGATCGAAAAATTGTTAAATTTATAAATTTTATAATGTAACCGCACTCAGGATGAACGAAAATGTGTGAGCGCGATTGGAAAAATAAATAATATCACATTCGAAATTATGGGACACCGACAAGGACAAAAATCACTTACATAATATGTTTCGAGAAAGAGAATAGGGGCGCGAAGAGATCCTCGAGTTCGTTAGAAAGAAAGATTTTAAAGTCGTGTGCTCCCGGGAACGAAAGTTAGAAAAAGGCAATTGAATTTTCTAAAATCCAATATCAATATTAAGCAGTTTTGAGAAACAACATTTATTGTCTTCGAACTAGACTGGAGAGGGAAAATATGGCGAAGAAAAACTGAAGCATTGAAATAGCAGCAAATTATAAATATAGTGAAATAGCGGTGAAGGCTCATTTATGGTTTCGTAAATAGCACGTGCTATATTATCTTCGTCAAAGGGATAATGAAAATTCAGCGGATTTTTTAAGGGTATCATGAACTCCGTTGGAATTAGTGAAATGAATTGCCCGATGAGAACTGCTTTCGAAAATCCAAAAACAAGCAAAAATTTCAACACCAAGCAATGAGGCTTTACATACGCAACACAATAATGGATTCTTTATCATAAATAGGAAAAAAATTATATTTTTAATTAAAAAATTTAATTCATTTTAAAAAAACCAATATACCTATTTTTAAATCCATATTTATATAAAAAACATATGTAGTGTTAATAAATAGTAGTTTTAAAGTTTATGTTGTGAATTTATATTTTTATTTTAGTTAAAAAAATGTCAAAAAATTTATTAAATTTTTTTAAATTATGAATTTAAAAAATATTTATATTTATTTTATTTGAAAAATGAAGTAAAATTTTCAGTTAAATTATTTCTTTATTTCTACAGTTTGTTTTAATAACACTAAACAACCGAATTAGACGCAAACAACAGAAATTTGTGGCGGAGAAAAAAACGGACAATTTTGTCATTCCGCTGGAGTTCATGCATGATACCATAATTCCAGCGGAATTGTAATTTAGAACTTTCTCTCCGTTCCGGCGGAGCTACCGATGTAAGAAAGTTCCAGCGGAGTTCAGAATAGGCCTGATTATAAATGTATCTGTAACGCATCATCCAGGTAATATGCGCAGCCTGAATTTTTCGGATACAATTGCAACTTTTCACAATTTTATTGTCGTGTTATTATTATTGTTAGTTTATTTGGTTATTGGTTTGGTATTTATTAGTTTTATTATTAGAAAATGTGCATTTTTTAGGGACATCAATTAGACACGTGAGAGAAAGAAGCTGTTACTGAATATTCGATTGAAAAATGAAACTAATTTTAACTCAAAGGCAAAAAAGAAAATTACTTCTGGGAAAGTTTTAAGAAATTAAAGAAGTGAAACCCAGTGTTTGTAGAAAATTTCTCAATTTGATGATAACATACGAGTTTAAAGGAATCAAGAAGAGAAATGTTATTTCTGGCGAAACAGCTACTTCTTAAGAACATTGTGATATACTGGATGAAGAATATTATTATGCCAGAAAATTGTCAGAGTACAATATTTTTTATTTTCTTTTTCTTTTATAGTTTCTAATCCTACTACAATTTATTGTAAAAAAGGACAACTGAAAAATGTTTTCTAAACGTCATAGTAAACATTTCATCATCGATACAATGCAGTAGATTTATTTTTTGGCTTTGCATGATGACTGTAATTAAACTGCATCATGTCATGACAAAGTTTTTTGATGAAAGTCGCCCATAATAACACTTTAGTTATATATGGTGACGTTGTTAATACAGTCATAACAAGGCAGCCAATTTGTGGAAATAGGAACGTTCATTTTATAATAATTTACATGCAAATTATTTGAAGAAAGATCAAATTAACTTTTTGAATAGAATACATATCGATTTTAAAAGAATTATATGTTTTATAAAGTTCAAAAACGAAGTAATGGAAATGATTATGGATTATTTGTCGTATCCTAAAAATCTGCTGGCAAGATAGAATTACAAATGAAGAACTATGGCGCCGTGCCCGCCAAGAAAGGATAGACGACGAAAACAGGCGAAGGAAATGAAATTGGATTGGCTCACACCTTACGACGCGAAAGCGGAGCCCGCAAGAAACCCGACGAGCTGGTAGACCGAGCGCAACGTGGAGGAGAACCCTATCAGCAGATGCAACGACAACTGGGAGATCCTGGACGGAGATGAAGGCTGTCGCGTAAGATAGAGTCCGCTGGAGGGCAACTGTTTCGCCCTATGTCCCATGAGGGATTAAAGAAAAAAAATATAGTCAGAGATGTTTTATATACTTGTACCGTCTAAAACCAATATAGTAATTGATTAACTATGTCCAACTACTAGGGTTATACATAATTGATGTATTGATGATGGAGATATTTACGCTAACTGATAATGAACATTTCAAGTCCTTAAGGGGTTAGGCCACTCTAGAAATTTCGAAAAATCGATTTTTGTTTTGTTTTTTAAATGGTCCCTTAGGACCTCAAAAATGGTGTCCCAAAAGATTATGGCCGGGAGAAATCTCTAAGTATTCGGTTTTCGTATTTTAGTACAAGGCCACCTGGTCGACAGCTAGAGGGAAGGTACTTTAGGGGACTAGAGCGGGTATACGGCAAATGTTATTGAAATCGTTTGTTACCTGACTACTATAGACAAGTCGAGACTTATATTTTGTCTAGTTTCGTCTCACAAATAGTTGTCGAACGTCTGTTTCAATAAGTTAGGCACAGCCAAGTATTCACGATTTTCTACTACCAAAACTTCTAACGCGTTTATCTCAAAACTGTATTTTTTAAGTTTGCCGGACTCATAACTCAGACAGTTTTCAACTGATTCACTTGAAATTTTAAATATATTTTTAGAAATTCATCGCCTATGGAAGTACGTAGGATTTTTCTTTTATGTTGCAGAGTTCATTTGTTATTACCAATTTTCTGACGATTTTTTAGGCAAATTTTCCACTTTTCACTTTAGAAGTGCGCCATTTAGCCAAAAATCAATATATAGAAAAAATCTTACGTACTTCTATAGACAATGTATTTCTAAAGATACACTCAGTGTAGTTCAGGGCAGTGGACCCTGGAAAAACGGATACGTCATCGCAAAAAACACTGCAAAGCGGCCATTTTGAACTGAATCGCTTCAAAAAAATTATTGTATACAGTCACTGATACGTATGATAAAGACCCTTTTTTGTAATCTTGAGTTATTTTGTAGTTTTTCTGAAAAAAAAATCCGCAAAAAGCCTGTTTTTCCGGCATCTAGAGTGGCCTAACCCCTTAAATAAAAATTGAAAAAACGCACAAAAAAATGAAACGGTTGTTGAATTACTTTCCTAAAAACAAAATATTTGTGAATTTCACTTCAAAGCGTAAATTCTACAACTAAAACGATCAATCGAAAACTTAAAGAGGTTATATAAATATGGGTCAATAAAAGCATTTATCTTTGATTGTACTACCATTGAAAGATATTTTTTATAAAAAATTATAAAATAATTCCCAAAATTGACGACATTACATTGTCTCTCACCTTAGATACTTAAGCTAAGCTACACCAAGCCACACAAGCCATAGTTTTATAAGTATTTATTATTTTTTGTTCATGTTGAAAATTTCAGTTTCCAGATAAACTATCGATAGCGAAATAATGCAATAATTATTCTTATTAAAGGAATCAATTATTAAAAGCTCATGACAGTTATGTCATTCTAGAATCGTGTATCGAAAAGGCAAAACGAAGAAAGGAGTCTAACAACCACAAAGGCCCAAAAACTCATGCAAAGAAGTTCCAAATGGGGCGTGATGTGGTCGTTTCTGAGGAGAAAGCCATTGAATACCGACATTGTCTAGTAAAAGCAAAGTGGGGCCATAACATTAATAAAAAGAAAAATGGTAGGCTTCCCTGTCAATATAAGAAAATAGGTGCTTTATCACTATTTCTACCACGATTTTGTGTATACCTATTTCGACCAAAAGGTGTCTTTTGGCACCTTTGCGTTTGAATGCAAATTATTGCCAAAACTGTTGGGATTTCAAATTATCAGTTAAATATAGATAATTAAAATATCACGAACTTTCAGTCGCATCTATAAAAATAAAAGAAAAAATAAAAACAGCGTTGTAATAAATTTTTCCCTTATTCAATACCACAGTTTTTACAAATCTGAGGTTGCCCTACTAAGAACTTTCCACACGTATACTTTTCGCACTGCAAGCACGTTCCCATTGCTCCTTAAATCCTTAAGTTGTCAAGAGACACGTCATGGTAGAAATAGGTATACCATATGCACATTTTTAGATCCAGAATGAGCTGGAGGAAAATTATATCGCTGAATTAATTTAACAACTGTTGTATGAAAAGTCAAAAAATTAATTGTGGAGAAATGATTAAACTTAGAGAATAATGTTAAGTTAAAATTTGAAACGACCAAGTGGTGTTGGTAGAAATAGTGTTAAAACTAGATGTCCGAAAATATCTCAAAGACTAATCGAACGACTTTGATCAAATTGTTAAATTTATTAAACTGTGTTATTTGTATAAGTAAAGAATGGTCGAATTCTGATTAGCACGGCAACGTTAGAGCTCCGTATTTTATTGTTAAATATTTGCATTGCAAGATGAATATTATAAAAAAAATTTTTAAATGAATGTATATTTTCGTTCATCAGATCTCCTTATATAAAACATTGATTAACCCATTCGAGACGTGTTACACAACGTGTGTGAAGTCTTGAGCTAAAAACCCTGTGTGTGATTATCCTGAATATTGATTATCAGTTAGTAATCATGATCTAACTACGAAATTCAAATCGTTAACTTTTATAAAGCATGTTCGTTTAAACTCAACCCTATCAGTGATGTAAGGACGGCATATGTAAATAATGAATCCTACAATAATAAATTTAATGAAAATAGTATATATATTGAAAGTTAAACTGACGAGTGCGAAATCGAATAAAAGTAAAGATATCGAAGGATAAGCACATCATATCAGTTTCAAAATTTCGTTTCAAGAAATGTGCTCTGGTGTATAAATAAAAAATATTTTATTAAAAGTTAAGACATTTAAGGTTTGTAATAACAAATGTTTAAAACCGTTTTCCCCAATATTTGATTAAACACGCAATAAAAAGAAACTCCAAGCGTCAATTACATTGTGTAACTAATTTGTGTGGTGTTTGCGAGTTAAGAAAATGATACTGTAAGCATTTTTCTTAAAATATTTAATATTAACGAAATAGTTTTTTCAAAATAATCTTCATCTCGAATGGGTTACATTGTTTCAATTACATTCAACAAAATACTACATTTTTCGGCGAAGAAAACCTTAAACGATTTAATTTATTTTAAAATAATCAATGCGAATTATTTATACGAATGAACAATGTTCCACATATTTTTTTCGGCAGAATTTAACAGAAATTTTGCCTAAAACCATAATTATTTAACTTCGATCTACTTCAATATATTTGTCGAAGCTGAAAATTCAACAAACTATTGTCATAATGAAAACTTTTATTTGAGAATACTTACTTTAACTCAGCGATAAATAAATCTGTAATATTTCCAACAAGAAATTTAATTTGAATTAGTTTTAGCCTTCAAACTTCCCTAGTTTTCGATATTTGTGGAATATTAACGCATAGACAAAAGATAAAGCTTACTAAATTTTTGTAAGATAAAGGAAGTCATTATATTATTGTAACTGAACCAGGATACGATAGTGAGTAAAAAACTTTCCTTCTTACATAAAATCAAAACAAACATATAAATTTAAACACAATTCAAACTTGGAACAGAAGTTATGTACTCACTACCTCTAGTTTACATTGCCATTTCTATAAGTTATTTGAAGGTATTGTGTTAAAAATTTCCCAAGGCGGTCCTAATTTAAATGCTAGTTTTGCGGAAATTTTCGTCTTATTAAGATATTGTCTTAATTTGTTCAGCTAATAAATAAAACTTATTATAATATTAAACAAAATTTCTCATTATTAGAATTATTTAACTCTAGTTGCAGCAAAATAGTTTGTTTAAAAAAATCACAACAGTGTTCTAATTAGAAACATCAATTCTTTCTCCATTTTCGTATTCAAAGTTTATATTGAACATTTATCTAATGTTTATAAAAACTATTATGATTTCCAAAAAATTCAATTTTTCACATTAGAATATAATAAAATTTTGTAGTTTAAATATAATTTTTTTTCTAAACAAGTTCTAGAAATTGTATTGAAGACGAAAATATTTTATTGTTAAAATATTTACTTATTTATTTGTCATTTATTTCAAGCTTGTTAATCATATTTTTGTAGTGTTAGAAATAAATACCGCAAATAAATACCGCAATAATTCGAACATGCTCCTTTAAATTTTTTTAGTGTGTATTATATATGCGAAATTTTAGTTTTTGTTTAATTTTTTAAAGCAAAGGAAAACAATGTTAAATAAAATTAAAAATAAAAAACTAAATTAAAGCTTAAACAAAACAACAACAAAACATAAAAAGAGAAAACAAACATCAAATTATTTTTGTAAAATATTTTTTTATTTTTTGTCTTTATTTTTGTAAAGAAGCTGTGCTTAAAAAATTATTACCATAAATTTCACAAAATATGCTTAAGAGTATATTTTAATTTAAACTCGAACTTTGAATACGAAATTCTTCTAGATTAACTCAACGTGTGTTAATTTATAAATGAATAACAAGTTTTTTGATATATTAAAATAAAAATATAAACTATAATAAAATTTCTATTTCCAATTTTAAGTAAAATCATTGTATGTATATATTTTTCAATAAAATGTATTAATTTGATCATAAGTATAGTCGTTATATCTTAAGAATGACAAATAGAAAAAAATCGTTAAAACTTTTAATTTCTAGAATTTATGCATTTACTACTTTACTGCTAACAGTTAAAAACATTCAACAACAAATTCGTTTGTTTAATTAAACGAATTTTTAAAAAATATTATTTTTATATAATTGATGTATCTAAGAAGATGAAGTTATAAGTTATAAATTAAAACATCAAAAAAATTAGTTATACAATTTAACTAATAAATCAAAGTTAATCTATTTTCTTCATTTTAACTATATTCAAATGACAATTTAAAATTTTTTTAAATAAATTTGCTTTTCAGTTTGTGATATTCACCTCTTGGTAATGTTGCGCCTGTTCTGGAGAACATTGAATCCATATCTGAGCCAATATCACGAGACATACTATGTCTCCATGGTGCTCCTGCACTGCTGTTCAACCGGCTGAAAAATTATTTAATTTTAAGGTAATTTTTATTATACAACATAAATATCTTTAAGAGATATATTTGGCAAAAATTGCTTTAATAACCAACACCATATAATAAGTTAATTATTGCATCAAATACTTGTAGATTTATACCGAAAAGTTTGTTCAATATAACGCATATGTAAATTTAAAAAGTTTGGCTCAAAAGTCACAGTAATTTGTTTTAAAATACATAAACCTATAATTAGAAGATCAAATATAACGAATCAGTTTGTAAAAACTAATTTATTACACGTTTTTCTTTCCAATAAACAAACTATTCATGAAACAATTCAAGAGACAGACTACTCATGATAGACACGTTATATTGCAAATGAGATCTCTACCCTTGCTAAGCATAATATCAATGAAAAACGCACACCCAGCTAATATACGTTATAAATGTTATTTTTTTTCTTTATTCTTATGAAGAAACACGTGGGAAATGATCTTAATTTTCTTATTATCTTTATTTATTTTCTATATAGCTGAAAATTAATATGTAAAGTCAACTTTATAGTAATTAAATTAATATTAGAGAAACCAACCGAAAAAATTATGGCTTAAATACAATTTATACTTTAAATTTATTGTTTGTTCTACAATTACGAGTCTATCTCGTTATAAGTTTTTATAACAAACCAACACAGTGACAAGCTACAATATAACCTAATAATTACGGTTAATTAACACATAAAATCCTTGTTATGCAAAAAATGTTGTTATTTAGTACCATTTATTTATATGGTATAAGGTGATTTGATAAAATTAAATGTTAAAGGCGCACCTTCATCATTAAATTGTAGGACCTACTCAAATTCTAGCCCTCAGGTTGCAACAATGGAATCTGCTTGTGATCAATATTAAATATAAAATGACTGTTTAAAGAAAACTGCTTGAGATATTTTTTGGCTTCGTTATTGTAATGATGTGAAGAGCTTGTTTGTTTGCTTGTCTATTAATAGGGAACAAGTTCGTCGTCTTTAACAGAATTGTTTTTGGAATTGTGGCAATATTCAGTTACAAAGATTGAAAATTGCAATGTCCAGTTCTTGTTTCAACTAAACAGATAGGTTGGTTAATTTACAGAAAACTATAAAGGTATATCAATAATTAAATTTTAAAATGATATTAGGAAAGTGTTGAGAAATCAACGTAGAAATAACATTAGTTAATCTCCTTCAAGTGTATGATAATGTTGAAAACACTACAATTTACTGGAGAATACAAAATGAACCAATACGTACCTTCTTAATCGAAAAGCGCTTAAAACAACAAAACGAACAGTATAGCATAATTATTGGGCTCAAATACATTAAAAAAATTAGAGGTCAGCACACTTTTAACAAAATTTGTACAAATAGTGGCGTACATCCGCGACATTAACATATTCAGGCCTATTCTGAACTCCGATGGAATTGATTCCGCTGGAATTTTCTTACATTGGTAGGATACGATTGTAAGAAAATTCCAGCGGAATCGATTCCAGCGGAGTTCAGAATAGGTCTGATTATTAAGGGAAATGTAAAGAGGCTAACAGACAATCAACATTTTGGTGAAGGGGATGAATTGATAAGGCTGAAGGTGAGTCAAATAATGACGAAAGTAATGACTCAAAGAAAAGTACGCAACGCCGGCTACACATTAATCTAAATATAAACTCTAATTTGTAGAAAAGGACTTTGTGCACATGTCAATAGTTAAAGTTTTATATCAGAAATCGTCTCGCCTTCCTTAAAACAAGGAAAGGTAGCCCGGTAACGGTAGACCTGATAAGGTATCCCGCCGGCTTAACCGGTTAATAATAGGGTACCAAAGTTCCGCTTAGGTCGGGTCTTCACCTAGCGGACGGCGCCCCTCTCTGTTCACCTGGTAGTCTGGTATTGTCTGCGTCTTAATATAAAGAAAATATGAACTGAGACTCATAAAAAAATTTTAATTAACTTAACTTAATTGGGTGTAAACTGTTTATTGGTATATCTCAGTCATCGAAATTGCAATTAAAGCGTACATGATATGAACGAATTATATCAAGTTCGATTTAGGTGGGCAAAAAACTACAAACTACGTTGATATTACGATTTCTTTAAAAATGTTTTTCGGCCTTTCTTCGAATAAAACTCCTTTCTTTCGGTGGGGCAACTAAAACCTTGGATTTGTTAGATAAAGTGCAACAAAAGGCTCGCAAACTAGTCAGGGACGAGGGTATTTGCTCCAACATTAGGAATGTGGCAACCCTGACAAACTTTATCGCTACTCTAACAGTGATTGTTCCAACGAAATAAACGCTCTCTTACCTCCACGGCAGCATTATACTCAACACACGAACCTTTTATTGAAATATTTATAGTGTATACTTTTTTGAAATTTAAATATTTGATACCAATGAATTATATGGATGAAAAAAATTCTATACCCTATCAATGATAAACGCAAATGCAGAGACGGAAGGCACAGGGTCACTTTTTCCTCTTAAATGACATTTCTCTCAGTCGTTTACGTCTTGTTAGTTCTCGCTAGTATGTTATTCGGACTTTTCACATATTTGCTAGCACGTCAGCCATCCACTTATTTCTTGATCATCCTACCGTTATTTTTCATTTTGGTCTCCAATTCAAAATCAGAGCTAGCAATATTTCTTTAGACCTTAGTACAACATGCCCGAGCCATCGTAGTCTGACTAGTTATATGTGTGGAACTGTATTTATTTCTCAAGTCTGTTCTAATGTGACATTCGTTTTGGTTAACTCTGAAAGGTCCAAATTTTATTAACTTGGTCAATGTCCATGCTTCAGACCGGTACCATAGAACTGGGCGGATTAATGTTTTATATATTCTCACTTTGCATTGCCCTGAGATTTCTTGGTTCTTTAGAATTTGGACTAGTGCTGTTTTTGATACTATCATGTCCTTTTTTTCGTGTCATTTATTCGTTGATCAAACTTTGCTGAGTTTTCCACAATTTGTAAAAGGAACGTTAAAAAACACTCATGCCTTAGATACTGCAAGCAAATGGGCTATACACTTATAGCCCGCCTTAACGCCTGCCGAGGTGAGAATAAAGCTACTTCTACCTAAGTAAAATCAAACAGAAGACCAAAAAAATTTACGTGCATCGTCTTCCAGAAAAATTGTATTGGAAAGATATCAGACAATCCTAGCAAAAACAACACATTCAAAAGTAAATAATGACGATACATTCATGATGATACATCGAGGGAAAATAGCTAGAATTAAAGACGACACTAATAGAAATCAAGAAGGCGACTGTAGGATAGAAACAGTAATAATGTATAGATGAGCAGATAAAATCTCTATCATTCGCTAGAATCACGAATTGTGTGACCTACACAAAAACCGTCAACTATCAACACATCCTAAATTACTAATTGGGCCTAACACAAGAAGCTATATAAATAGCTATATAATAAGATTCTATAAATATAATATATAGAAAGAAATAAACTGAAGGGGGCTACGGCACGGATTCGGCAGTAGAGCCATTTAATTATTTACGAAAACGATTTTAAACGAATTTCTCCAAAATACAACATGCGAAATAATGAGATAAAACATAATCATATAATAATATCGATATAAAATGAACGATATGGAACATTTCTTTATACCTCGGTATCCCTTACGTTTCGATTCACCTCTGTTTGCATTATTAAAAAAGCGCAACTAAAATTCTCTGAAGAATTTTTTGTTTGATTAAAAATAAAGAGTTATATCGCTAAAAAATTCATCGATCTCAAAATTTTTAGTATTTGTAGCTTATAATTTAATTATTAATATTCCGGCAAAAACACATTAAAATATTTGTAGATAATTTCATTATATACAAAAAAGTTCTTTACATAAATTCTTTGACGCATGAACAAGTTTTCTCCCGATGGCGATCGAAGCTTTTGCACCGCTGTAACATTATTAAAAGTGACACTTATTTTACGCCTCTGTAACCTCGCGGCAATCAGCTTCTTTGGGTCGTCAGGTCATCCAGGATACGAAGGCACAGAAAAGGAAGGCCATCTGGGCAGTCAGCTCCGCATCCGACTAACGGGCATCCAACTTGGTGGAAAAGCCGCGCACCACATAAGGAGGCTAGAGTGCTTAGGGTAAAGGAAGGTGAGTCTGCCGTTCATGTCCTCCGTGAAGAGCAGGATCTAGTTGTTTGGTCTGACTGTGAAACCTTTTCAAGCGGTCTGGCCTATAAATTTATTCTATAGATGTTGTAATAAAATGATTTTCCTAATAGTCACTAAACGAAGAAGAAAGAAGAAAGGAAACCGATTTTGATCGGAAAACTCAGTTTTACATTCACGACCACAACCTCTAGATAACCAAAAAAAATTCTACCTACCCAAAATACACGGCAAAGTACCATTTTACTGAATTAAATGTACTCTATTTAATACTATTCAATACACATAAAGACGCTACAAATTCAATTCTGTATTTTTTATGATTAAATAGAAACAATGCTTTAAGTTATTTGTTTACTTACATTTGCTTCTTTTCAACTGTTTCACTTTTATATGAATAGCTGAATTGGGACCTGTTTAACATCATGTTAGTAATCATGTATTTTAGTTAGTTTTCATTAGTAATAAGGGCATGAAATCGTAGCAATAGTTAGTTGGAAAAGTTAACAGGAAACACAAACTCCTACCTTCCAAATGGTTCTTGATGCCAGAAAGGACTATGGCTTTGTCTCATGTTATTCAATAACCTTGAATTTGAAAATCCTGATGTTATATCATTGTTTACGTTTAAACGATTGGTTAGCGCACGAACCTATTTAAATAGATTTTATTATTAATAACAACAAAATCAAAATAATATAAAAATATTCATACTCGTTGTAACAACGTTGAAAATAGATTTTCTGCAGTAAGAATTTCAAATCCGTCTTCGTCATCATCTTCTCCTGAACTTTGAGAGTCATTTGTATCTTGACTCAGCTTCTTTGTAGGCCGGGAACTTCTGCTAAATTAAATGTAAATTCAATAAATATGATTTATTTAAATAAAAGAAAATATCTCTACCTCAAGCGATGCAAAATAAAACGAGGCTCTTCATTATCACCATCACGAGTTATAGAAGGAGTACGTATTTTTTGGAACGGTGATTCCTCTTCAGAATCCGCTTCAGTTAACAGACTACTACACCCATGAAAGTGAAATAAATTAATGAATACAAGAACTTTAATTATATTTTTTTACAAGTAAATACTTACGGAACTTTTCTAGGTCTACTAATACGACTGAATGTGGAGCTTGAATTTAGATTGGATTCAGATGGTTCAAGGCTTCCACTTCTTGGAGTAATAAAACCGCCACCCTCAACAGCTATTGGTATAATAAACTCTCGTGGACTTTTCTTAATAGGTTGCGATGATCCTGGTATTGTAGATTGCGATTGAGTTGTTGTTGTATCGGTGTCCGAATCGTTTGTAGATTGCCGGGACAAGGAACCAGACCTGACACGAAAAAACAATCATTAACATCACAATCATCAATCATCTCTTCATCTGCTTAGTTCATGTTGTTATTAGCATTTGTATTTTCAGTAAAAAATCAATATCTGATTTTCTTCTTAATTTTAATAAAAATAGAAATTTTCCAAAAGAGCAATTTGTTTTAAATGCTTCGAAACTGCAGTCGGCGTTTTTTGACATAAATTCCTTAACTGTTAAGTTAATATGATAAATGCTTAGTGCCACCGTGGTTTGAAAATCTGTTATTATTGTGGATACAAGAAAATTATTAAATTATTTGTCGCTCTCGAGAGCGTAGCTGGTTTTTTTGAATTTCCGGTCATTTGCGGGTTGTGGGGTCATGGTATGGGTGTATGGCATCATCGGAGGTTGAAAAGTTTGTCTTCGTGTAGGGAATAATGTAGAAATTTAAATATCCTGAAAGAACATTTAAATAAAGTGCAGGCAACTTATCTTGTAACTGATTATTATTTCCAGCAAGACAACGGCCTTAAGCATACTGCCAAAATAGTTCGTTTGTGGCTTCTTTACAATTCACCCCACCCCACAGTTTGAAACCACTACGCACTGAGCTACGTGAACTCTATTGATATACAATAATATTTGCAGTTATCTTTGCTAAATTTTCATTTGGTTTTTATCAACATTTTAGTTTATTTGCACTCTTTAAGATCAATCTAGTTGCTTACCGGAAAGAATTTGACGATGTTCTTGCATATGAAGGAGGTTTCTGAATCGGTATAATGTGTTCCCGAGTCTGTGGTTCAAGACTTGTTGCTCTTTGATGTATAGAAGTCGAAATGGGACTGTAAGGACCTTCACGCACTGGAGCACTACGCAAATCTGGCACTTGATGTTGCATCTCGGTTGAAAATCGCATTGGTTGCTCAACAATTTTGGGCTTAATATCCAACTGTATTTCAGATTTCGTAGTTTTTCTTCGGGGAAGAGTGGCAGATTTAAGAGTAATTTCTGCTCTTGATGTCTTCACAGTACTTGGTTGTTGAGTAATATCAGCTAAAAAAATAGTTCTTATAATGAAGAGGCCTTAAGTTTCATAACAGATCTGTACTATTAAATGTTTCCCGATTTTCTGTAGCTACCGGCTCAACTGGAGGAGCCTTTATTGGACGCTTTTCTGTTGATAGAGAAGGTACAACACTGCCGGAGATTGATCGCCCATTAATACCAAACGGAACTGGAGGCTTACGAACACCTTAAAAAGAAAAATTTTATTTTTAAAAAATGTAACCATGAACCAAATTATCAAACCCATGCATAAGCGCCCACCAGGTTGTATAGCATTACCAATAACTTCTCGAGCATTTTTCAATTTTTTCTCGCGTTCTGTACCTTGATCTGATACAGCAACATTTTCTGTTTTGGCACACAATTGATCAACTTCCTTTGTAGTTTCATCTTTGGCTTGATTTAATAATGCAATAGAGTTTTCCATGGAACGTCTTGCCTCTTCCAAAGAAAAATTTACTAAAGAGCTTTTTGAGTCGCTAGCTTCTACTTTCTCTGAATGTGTCTTTGAAGTGTCGACTGGCACGGGCTTTTCTTCTGGTGACGCAGATTCACTAGTACCACTGAATTTTTCTGGTGATTGATCTACACTTTGGCTCCTCTTTTCTAGTAGCCGCTTTTCTGCAGGCGTAATAGTTGTATTCGTAAGAGATGCCTTTCTTTCAAACTCTTTTTTGAAGTTACCAACACTAACACCAGGAATTATAATTTTTTTGGGTTTATCATTGTTTAAATTGTTCATATTTTGAAACTTTTCAGCAGTTTCCAAAATTCGAGAACGTCGACGTTCTGTTAGTTTTCCTAAAGCTTCATCCGGCAAACTGTTCTTTCGTTCATGCCCTGTACGCGATTTTTGTATTTCTTCGCTTTTATCAGGAGAAATTTTCGTTATTGCTGCTACTAAATCCGCAGTTTTATGCTTATTAACAAATTTCTTAATAACTTTAGTCGGATTGATTTCTTCTGCTGCTTCTTCAGCTTCTTTAACTGAATCCAGTTTTGTTAAAGTCTTTTGTTTTATAACAGGTTTTTTCTCAAGTTCTGCATCAGCCGGTGAGCTGTTTTCAATTAATTCTTCACAAATCTTTTCAATCTTCTCTAAACTTTCGGGGGTCGCTTCACTTTCAGTTGATACCGGTTTTTTATCTGCTAAAGTTTCATCAACTTCCATTTCAGTAATTGACTGCTTTGCGGTATCATTAGCAACAGTTTCTGTTGGTCTTTCTTTCTTTTTAACAGCACCTGTGGCATTTTCTGTTGAAATTGTGGTTTCTAGTTTGCGTTTGCTCTGTACTGGGCTTTGAGTTGGTGTTATAGTTCTAGTTGGTGATGGCATAAGTGCAGCTTCTCCTCCCGCTAAAAATTATTATCATTCAGAGAATTGTTTAAATATCTTGTTTAAAAGAAGAATTACCTGCAACCATGTCAAGAATTCGTCTTTCAGCTTCTGTGTTGCCAATATCACGAATTGAGCCAACCGAGTGACTTCTTGGGACCCTCTCATTATTCTTTGTAGAATCTGCAGATGGTACAACAAGCTGATCGGCAGTTATCGATGTGGGAGATAATGATAATAATACGTCTAAACGAACTGGAGTTTGATTAGCTAAATCTTCGGCTAAATCCAAACATGATTCCTTATAGGTTTCATTTACCCACCTAAATTAATTGCTGTAAGTTATTTAAAGCTCATAATTTCAAACGAATATTTACCAATGATTACAAATTTGTTCTATTGTTGCTCGTCTTTGTGGACAAACAGTCAACATTTCTCTAATTAACGGAGATGCGCGTGATGGCTTTTTAGGTTCATAATAATCACCTTGACTAATTTGCTTAACTAGGCGTTTAAAATTTGAGCCATCAAACGGCATTGAGCCATACACTAGGGTATATAATAACACTCCTAAAGACCAGCAGTCAACTTCCGGTCCTTGATATGGCGTTCCTTTAACAATTTCTGGTGATGCATACAATGGCGAGCCACAGAATGTAGCCAACAGTCTTTGATCATCAAATACATTTGATAGGCCAAAATCAGCGATCTAATAATTTGAAAGACATTATTAATAAAATGAATAGTACTGAGAATAAGCAAGTACTTTAGCATTTCCATTTTCGTCAAGTAATATGTTCTCTAACTTTAAATCTCGATGACATATCTTATGTTTATGGCAATAATAAACTGCTGTAGAAACTTGGCGAAAGATGCGTCGTGCTTCTTCTTCTGAAAGGACTTTTCGCTCGGAAAGATAATCGTATAATTCACCACCAGCAGCAAATTCCATTACTAAAACCATCTTTTCCCGATTTTCAAATACTGGAAATATTGATTTGTTAAAATGTATTATTGCGAAGTCCTCATACAAAAAATGTAGGATTAGTTAATTAGCTTTTATTTAAACCGAAATATTATAAAAAAAAATTCGAGTAAATTAAATCGACTTAAATTTTTAATATGTACATAATACTATACAAAATTTTTTTCAATGATCAGTGTTTCCAAGTAGGTCTTCATAAGTAGTCAATAAGAGCAGAAAAATTTGTATTTCCATAGACATATTTTCTAAACAAGGATTTAAGGTTTACTTTATGTTAACTTTAACACAAGTCTAAGAACGAAGTAGTTAGAACTAAACTTTAGTTACTAGTCAATCACTATTGTTGATCAAGTTTAAAGATACAAAAAGTATTGCAACGCTCTTTATCGTAGTCGCCAGGGCATTGTTACGTTAGCTAAATCAGAATATAATGGGAAAAATGACGCCATCGTCAATTAATTTGGTTTTGTACATTTTCCAGCCACATTAGGGATGTTTTTGAGACCCTACGCCCAAAAATTAGTAATATTCACTGTAAGGTTGAATGTAGGGTAGAAAGGATTGTGGGAATGTAGTGTATTGGAAAAAATTGGGACTTGGCCGTTTATAAAGATTAAGTGACTTTGCTCCAAACTAGGTGGGTGGCATTGTCCGACAAAGACTAAATAGTAAGATTTAGTCAAAGACTTCAGTAAAGAATTGTAAGCAGGCCCGCCACAAGGGGACGAATTGCCCCGGGCCCCAGGCCAGAGGGGCCCCGAGAATAGATTGAAACCCGAAAAGTGAAAACCCCATATCCTTGCGTACTAATCGCCTAGGGGTCCCGAGAGTATCTTGAAACCCAAAAAGTCAAAACGGCCATATCCCCGCGTTCTAATCGTCAAGCAAGCACTAATCTAGAGCCTGAAACCCAAGCATGCAGCACTCTAAAATATATATTCCTTCTACTCGTCGTATTTAAATAGTAAACACTATTTTTCTTTAGGGTTGGGTTGGTTTTTATCAGGTGATTTAAATCATAATATTAATCATGATTTAAATCACTTGATTTTTTCAAATAAAAATCATGATTAAATCAAAAATTGTGCTTGGCTGGTTTCCGCATTTTTTTTCTTTTGAGCCGATGCAGTAGTAGTTAGTGTCAGTGCGGAGATGGAACTCGTAGAAGGTAATGTCAATGTCAAAGCACAGTCGAGCAACACTTGGTCCGTATTTGTTTCCTGCTGCGGTTTACAAATTTCATGGTGTGCCTTCAGACTCTGCATAATCCCTTGAATTTCTTACTTGCACTTTTTACATGTCGCTCTACACTACATCCTGATCAATTTGAATTTTTTTTTATGTGAAAAAACCAAGCTTAGGAATCACCCTTTGTACTACCAGTCCGAGATTATTCCACAGTCGAGTTGTTCTATTCAAAAACGAACCTCTAGACCGTATTGTGCGCGAAAGGGGGGCTGGAGGGTATGGGGGTGAGTCCAGCGGGCTAGTCTTGTGTTGCGGGAAAAATATTGCCGTGCAGGCAGGATGTTCTGAATTTCAGTGGAACAATCGCTATGGTAATAGCGATAAAAGGTAGAGAGGGCTGCTACATTCCTACGGTGGCTTAAAGAGTCTATAGAGGCGCGAAAGGGGCCATCACCAATGAGTTTGATGGCACGATTTTGCACCTTGTCGAGGCAAGCCAAGGTGGTCTTTGAGCCGCCTGCCCAGATATACGAGTTGTACTCAAGGCGGGGCCGAATGTAGGATTTGTAGATTGTAGCCAGGGCGGCTGGCTGGAGGAAGAACTTGCATCCCTTGAGAAACCCAAGGCATTGGGAGGCTTGTTTTGCGATTTGGAATATGTGGTCATTCCATCGCAGATCCTCAGTTAAAGTTACACCTAGGATGTTAAGAATTGAGCCAGCCGTTCGATTCTCTTTGCCTACTGATATAGGAGGACTATCGGTGTTAGCTTTGGTGGAGATGAGACAGTACTTCGTTTTGGTGGCGTTAAATTCAACACGATTCATGCGGCCCCAATCAAGAGTCGATTTGATGTCTTTGTTGATCGAAGTGGACATCAGTTCGCGATAGTGAAGACAAGGTCTGGCGCGCGCCTGTCTTATATTGTCGAAGGCAATTTGTCGTTTTGAGGTAAAACTGCTATACACTGTCTTCTTTTCTCGCACCCATTACGTTGTTTTCAATTTCAATTACATACGCACCAGAAAAATCATAAATATTTTTATCCACTCTCATTAACGTGTATTAATCGAATGCGCCAGGCCTACCAGACGACGACCGTCTTTTATAAATCACGCCAGGATCGTGACAAATCGTGTTTAGATAGAAATACGCGGCGACAGGAATTTTGCAAGAAGTGCCTTCTGAATTCTGAGTAGGAGGCTATGAATTGCTCTATATCTTTTAGACCAATATCAAAATAATTTTCAATGGCTTAAAAAAGCACATAATTGAGTGTTTTAATAATCATCAAAAAAATCATGATTTTTATTTTTTATTTTTTTGAAAAAATCAATGATTTTTGATTTTTTTAGTTAAAATCAAATTTTGCCCAACCCTGCTTTTCTTGCTTTTTTTCCGTAAAGTCGTCGATGACATCGTCATTTATGACATATTTTTTGCCAGCTCTCGTTCTATTGATAAGATCATGCAATGATTTAAATGTGACTGACCCATAGATGATCTTAGATCATTTTATATCAGTTTTAATCTACCGAAACCACGTTAACCAGTTGCAACACCGATACCTTATTATCACAATAAAAAGATGTAAGCAAATTCAGAAAAAACAGATTGAAAACCTTTATCAAAGATTAGATTGGGAGATTTGGCTAGCCCTTAAGTAGTCTCTTTACTACCACTGAAGTATTATAAGCTCGAATTGAATATTATGGAAAAAGAGAAAACTTACCCATCGAGAAATGGAGCTAGAACGGTACTTCAAAAGCTTGCTTCCCATCCAGTTCTATATCTTTTTTAACATTGCATGATCGCAGTGGGGCTTTTTCTGCTGCTTTTTTAGACGCGTTTTTGAAGCAGTCACACAAGAGTAGAAACAACTTTCTAACCCTCCAATTTATGTTATAGCGCCTTTGGATAAGAGAAACAACTGTTGTGTCGAAAAGCTTTATATTTTTGTTCACATTGTGCACTTGCCTTTTCGTCCTTCCAACCGCGAGTGTCGACAGTGGTTTTACCAAGCGGTACCCCAACTAAGTAACAACCGCGTTCGATATGCTGCTTGATCACCGCTTCGAACGAGGACCGGTCTATGTTTGCCGTTTTCTTCGTTCCATACAATTCCTTAAAGATCCAATCGGAGCATATTAATAGCGCTCCCAATTCGCTTCCTTTAGTAGTGCTTCGAATTTTTCCCTCTGGGATAGCTTCTGGATTGATTCTGCCAAAAGACGTTACCACAAATTTTTTTTAGTCAAAGATTTTTTGCAATTTCAAAATCCTTAAAGGGCCCCCAAACATATTTTAGACCCAGGCCCCGCAAGGTGATGTGGCGGGCCTGATTGCAAGAAGGTAGGCAGGAGAAATATTGGTTCACGCCAGTATTTTTGTCATTTGAAGTATTTCACAAGCTTTTTGTAGGGTTTGGTTTCGGAGTGAAAAGAAATAACTGAACAAAAAGTTTGCGAAGAATCCCAGGGAAAGGTGAAACGTAATTCTATTCTTTCCCTTTTTTATTCAATTCATATATTTTATTTTATGAATACTTAGGAAATACACAAGACTTGCATCTTTTAGGGTCCATTTAATTCTTACTAGATAAACAATTCTAATCTTAATCAACTATGTGATGGTAGGGTGGCCCAAAAAAACAACACTTTCAGATTTCAAAAGGTGCACCCCCCTATTTTGAAGTTTATTTAAAAAGAAAATTTTTGACGCCAACTGGACAATTTTTAGTTGAAATTTAGAGGTCGCTACCAACGATTGAAAATTTCAACTTTATCAAAATTAGTTAAAAATTTGGCATAAAATTGACCGTTATTCAAAATACATTTTTTGAATCCGATTCTCGATTTCATGAACCGTTTCTCTGTCGTATTCTGAACTTCGTCACTGGAGTTTTTTTTAGCTATATTGTTGGATCCAGAGACTTGAATTTTCAATTGCCAATTTCTGGGAAATCTGAAAAGTACGTTTTTGATCAATGTTTGTCATTTTTTGAAGAGGTTAAAATGTATTTATATTTTCGTGACTTTGTTTTTTCAGGATAACAATGTGGCTTGTTAATGTATCAAAAGATTTTCCAAGGGATAAATTGCCATCGCAAGAACACATTCTTGCTTTATTCGGCTATCATCATTTTGACCAGAAGAAAAACATCAAGGAGAGTGCAACTCTGACTGCCGTCGAAGTTATTAACTGCTGGAAACGTGTGTTTCTTCCTGTTCGTGAAAAACACAGAGTGGTGCAGAAAATAGTTGAACTTTTCGACTCGTAGCACCTTTTAAAAAAAACAAAGAAAATAAAGTGAAACAATCGGATAAAAAAAAACAAAATCAAACTGATTTCCAGAAAGAAATCAAAAATTTGTTTGACATTGCCCATGGAAATGCGCTCAATAAAATTAAACATGAAAAGCTGAAATCATTTCTACTTAGGGTGAGTGCAGTACGCAGCGTAGATGGTAGAGTAGAGCATAGCTGCGCGTACTCGCTTATAGAACTCTCAATGGGTTTTAAATGGGTGTGTGCATAACGCAGCTCGCTTTTTCTGCGAGCGGAAAGCGAGCTGCGTTATGCACACACCCATTTAAAACCCATTGAGAGTTCTATAAGCGAGTATGCGCAGCTATGCTCTACTCTACCATCTACGCTGCGTACTGCACTCACCCTTAGTCAGCGTGAAGAAGGGCGCCAAGGACATATCAAGTCAATCAGAACTGTCATCAAATCTTTGCGCAAAGAATCCGACGAAGTACAGCCGACTCAGCACGGTAGATGTAGTCAAAATTCTCTGTCATGTGATACTCCTCCACCTCCAGATGACATGGCTGTGGATCCTAGTATCTCAAGTCCGAGAGTTTGTGAGCCTCGAATGCCGAAAGTCAAATTGATAAAGAAAGAGTTCGTGAGTACGCTTGATAGGTGTAAAATCTCTGATCGACGTGCAGCTCAACTTATACCAACTATAGTTTGATCAGTTTATGAACGTTTGATATCTAAAATGTTCAGAATGAGACAGAGAAACGGTTCATGAAATCGAGAATCGGATTCAAAAAATGTATTTTGAATAACGGTCAATTTAATGCCAAATTTTTAACTAATTTTGATAAAGTTGAAATTTTCAATCGTTGGTAGCGACCTCTAAATTTCAACTAAAAATTGTCCAGTTGGCGTCAAAAATTTTCTTTTTAAATAAACTTCAAAATAGGGGGGGTGCACCTTTTGAAATCTGAAAGTAATGTTTTTTTGGGCCACCCTAATGTGATGGTCAGAATGTAGAAGAAAACAGACTAATGTGCACGGACCATGTTAAGATAAAAGTAGCGAAATACGAGCATGGCGAAATTAAAAATACTAACGATCACAAGAACAGGAGGATAAAAAAGAAATGCTTGTTTTTTGAAGCTGTGGCGGTGGCCTTTCTTTGTATGGAACTAGGAAGGTTATCCCCAAATATAATTGAATGTCTTCTTCTTCTTTGACGGCTCGACATACTATAACTACAACTTTATTTTACAGGATTTTTTTCAAATTTGCAGATCGATCAACATTTACTGGAGATATGATGCCGACCGTGGAGCAACTTTTTTTTCTTAGTGTTGTGGAGCACGTGATTTTTTACCCTAGTTATTTTTGTAAAAAGAAAGTGGAATAATTTTATTTATAAAGTTTAAATACCAATAAACAATGTGAACTATTTATTTTTATTAATTTCTATTGTTATCCCTACTAAAAAAATGTTTCTTTTAGTGTATTTTTGGCGCTGCTAGACGTATGTAAGGCCTTAAGACCACCCCTATGAATGGTTGCAATACCATAAAAATTTTTATATCAGAAAACATTATCTAAGTATTGGGTTATCCCATTCCTAAGTAATACCGAAACATCCTCTAGGCTAGAGTTTATTCGTATTTCTTTTGGCACCGTTAATTATGATTATTACTCTTATTTATGGTGTGGCGTTTGAAATTTTCTTCATTGCTGTGAAAAATGGGGAGATAATAACGGTGTACGAGATAATATCGATGTACGATGTGAGGATACAAGCTAAATTTTAAGTTTTTTTTCTTAAATACATCTATAGCCATTTGAAGTCAGAGTTTTATGTCGAATAGTAGGTGGTCTTAAAATTTTAATCAGTACTGTAATTATAATAATTTACATTGATATTGTAATATTTTAAGGTAAAAATAAAAACGCTATGGCACAATGGAAGATTACTAAATATTATTATTTTATACTTAAGAGCAATGTTTCAGTTGACTAAGAGCACACGCTCTAAAACGCTACAACTTCTATTAATTGATACCAGATGCGTCTACTGCAGTGAAAATTGTCGCTATTTGCCACTGAAAGCATAAAAGATATAGTTTGGATGCAAGCCAAGGGAACCAGCATATAGGTTTGTGGCAGTTTTTTCATGAGCACTATAGTTCTATATAACAATCAGTTGATAGTCCAAGGATTCATTTTAAATTTTTCATAAATAATTGTTTAAATCTCATGCATTAGCCGATATTATCACGTTATTTTCTTTTCAATAAAAACTATATTTTTGAAGAAATAAAAATCAGATTCTATTTACCTTCATAAATATGTATAATATTAGGATGTTGTACAGAACTCATAATCTGCACTTCACGCCTTATCCTTATCAAATCAGCTTCGGCCTCAATTTTACATTTTTTAATAGTTTTTATGGCTACTTCTTGACCAGTTTCTTTATTGATTCCTAATTGCACTTTGCCATAAGTACCTTGGCCCAACTTTTTAATAATATCAAATCTAGGAATAATAAAAATTAAAAATAACGTTCATAAATAATTTAAGAACACATTTACCTTTGCCTTAACTTTTTCCTATGATTATTCATTTTCACAGCACCAGTATTGCTTATACCGCCCATAATATTGTCTATTTTATCTTGTGACACACCAGGTGGCCTTGCCACTGGGGTCGCCGTTGGCGCATTTGCTTCCCCTACAACCATTTTGTCTTATTCTGAAATATATTAAAAAAACAAATATTTATTATATAAAAATATTAAGTTTATTTATAAAATTAAAATTAAAAATACCTGACTGAAGCATTTCTTAAAATATTGTCAAAATAAAAGTTGTAAAACTAATTTTATTAATAAAATAAATGTCGAATGAATAAAAATTTTATACAGAATATTTCGACAATTGGCTCAAATCTTGAAGGAGCATAATCTAAAAATTTTTGACGGCTATATTTTTGGCAACAGCGCGATCAAATTCATTGGCATTCGTTGCAACGTGATAAGCAGCTGCTTATATGCGATGCGAATATTCAATGCTTGCACCACTTCCTTGTTTATATTTTATTTTTGTACAATTTTATTGTAAAATCATTGCAAGTCAGCACGCGACTATGTAATGTAAGATTTTTAATCTACTTAAACCAACAGTTTTTGCGTGTCAAACTTAGGATGCTCGAAATTTTAAAGTTTGTTGAAATAATTTTAAATTACAATTAAGCTTGAAGGCGATTAAGCTTCTTATATTACGGAAGAATGAATCTCAAGAACTTTCAACTCGAATTGATGAGTGAGAATTAGTATTTTTATGTAGGATGGAGACAGGAATTGTGAACAAGCCCGTAATTAGTTTAAGTATTCTTTAATATAAATTATTTTAAAGTAATGGTTACTTTTAGTGATTCGGCTGAAGAAATTTGTAGTGGCTTAAACGAAAATAAATATTAAGAGTTTTGTAACTAACAGTTATTTCCATTAACAAACACTTTTTAGGAACTGTTATATGAAAAACTGAAGCCCGTGGTATCTGCTAGACGCCTTACAACTTGCCTACCTAGGTCATTTGTTTGAGATTAAAGTGCCAATATGGTTTGTAATGGAATAAATTCTTTTGAATGGAACCAAGGGTCCAAGGATCACATTTATTATTTATTAAATGTGCTTGAAAGATATTCCTTCTAGGAATCTGGTAGTTTTGGACTAAACTTTTAGAAAGGTTTTTAAAATCGTCGACCTCCATAATAGAAGGGTTGATACTCTTTAATAAGGGAGTTGCCGAAATAATTTCGCAAAAAAATAATAAAACTGGAGTCTGGACGGGGGTCAGAAGTGCGGAGATTTGCTGCCGCTAGAATTTAATCCGCGCAAGCGCAAAAGCAAAACCAAGGCCAACTTATTAGCATCTTGGTTCGCCTCCATTTATTTTTTACCTAACATGGTTATGACACAGGGAATTTCTTCGGGAATAAAACCTCTGGGCCTGAAAATATCCTTAAAAATGCTGCTGTTGGAGATTAGCTAATGTTTAGCGCTTACCGAAAAAAGGTAATTCAAACAAACACTATAATTACCAATTAATAGCAATTCCATTCTTTACAAAATAATAGAGTCAATAATCAGCTATATATAAGTTTATAGAACATCTGCTTTGTTAACTGAACTTCAAACTATTGACATCGACTCGGTTCTAAAGAACTGAATTGGGAATTTCCTTTCTGGCGGTTCAATCAAGTTAATATTGGACGATGCCTAATCTAAATCTTACACGGTCTCGGCTAGTGTCCCCCAGGGTTCTATTGTATTACCCGCCCTTTTTCTATTCTTTATAAGTGACCCTCCCCCCAAATTCAATTCTATTCGTTGATGATGGTACTCTGCGTTACTCGTATGCTTATGATAATATTTATTCCACTGACGATATCTTCGAAAGATCAAACGTCAAACATGTTGACTTACAGAAACTTAAAGAAAATTTACAAAATGAAAGTTGGGACCAGATAATATTCGCCACAAGATGTAAATATTTGCATGAATAACTTTTATGAAAACCTAGATAAAGCAATAGCAGAGAGCACTGCCACGAAATTTATAAGAGAAACTAAATATAAACCGATAAAGCACTAGGCTACTCCTGGTATTCTAAACCCTATAAAACATAGAAATAAACTTGCTACAGAGCTTAGAGGGCAGCCTTTCTGCGAGTCTCTTAAGAACACATACAAACAATACCGTAACAAACTGAAAAATTTGATAAGAACCGCTAAAAAGTATTATTATCAGAGCGAAATCTCTAAAATTACGAATAATCCCAAAAAGCTCTGGAATACAATTAATGAAATTACTTACAAAACCAAAGCAAATACAACTGTAAATAAATATCGGAAAAAATGGGCAAGTTACAAGCGTGCCGATAGAAATACCAGAAGAACTAAACAATTTTCTCACGAATATAGGAGAAAGCATTTCCAGAGGGATAACATAAATAAGTTACATCATTATGTTGCCAATCTCGACACTAGTAAAACTGCTGGTGTAGACAATTATACACCTAAAATTATCCAGGCTATATCTTGCCACATATTGAAACCTTTGCTTTTTATTTTTAACAAGTCGCTTACCGAAGATATTTTTCCTCAGAGATTAAAACTATGAGCCGGTTTAGACGGTGCGCTGCAGCGCATGTGCCTCACGAACTTTGTGGATAAAGGGAGAAGTGGGGTGGTACCTCTCTTCATCCCCACTCATCCCTTCATCACCAAACGTTCGTGAGGCGCATGCGCTGGAGCGCACCGTCTAAAACAGATCTATCAGTAATAGCACCCATACCTAAAGGTAGTGATAATGCCGGGTTTTCACTAGTAGAATTAGTGGTAGAGTATACTGGTCGAGTACTAACTATCCTTTGAACTCAACTAATGAAAACTCGGTTATAGTAGAGTAGAGTGGGATAGCACCGTGGTAAAGTTACTCTACCGCTTAAAAGTAGGCCAGTTACTCTACCACTAATTCTACTAGTGAAAACCCGGCATAAAGGAGGATGCCAGAAAATGTATGGATATTGGTACCCACTCCAAAAGCTATGTGTAATACGTCGTTGGATAGGTTTTTTGAGCTGAATATAAGTTACTATGGCGCCTAGTTCTAAATCATTGTCCGTTCTGAGTAATACGGTCAGAACTATACACAGATTGATTTTTACATATCACCCTGTATTTTTGTAAGCGTGTAACCTATTTCCATGAATAAAATACCAATGAACGCAGAATTCCTTCACCTATCTATGATGGTAAAAGCGATGGTTCTAGCTTATCCACTTTTGGAGCTATGAGTCGTCAATTTGGAAAAAAAGTATAGACTAATTACGTATTTTTTGGACAAAAAGCAAATTGAAGTTGGTTTTTTGTTAAAAAAACAAAATTTCGACTTTGGCGACTCATAACTAAAAAAGTTGGTAAGATAGAACCATCGCTTTTACCATCATAGATAGGTGAAGGAATTCTGCGTTCATTGGTATTTTATTCATGGAAATAGGTTACACGCTTACAAAAATAGAGGGTGATATGTAAAAATCAATCTTTGTACAGTCCTGACCGTATTAGTCAGAACGGACAAAGATTTCGAACTAAGCGCCATAGTAACTTATATTCAGCTCCAACCTATCCAACGACGTATTACACATAGCTATTGGGAGTGGGTACCAAAATTTGCATTCTCCTTTGATCCAAACAACTATAAACCGATATCTTTAACTTCAAATGTAAGCAAAATACTATAGCAGGGGAGCCCAAGCGGGGATTTTGGGATTTACTCGAGCGCGGCAGATTACCATATGGGGGGGTACCTTGCACCATGTTGAGTACCTCTACCATATTTAAGCCTTCTATATAGGGCCGCGCGCATAGGGCAGCCGATCAGAATAGTAAAAAAATCGATAGGTGGAAATACTCGAGCGCGTCAGATTAAGGTATGGTGGGTTAAGTACATGCTGAAAAGTGTACATTCCACTAATCTGACGATTTCAACGTGACGAAAGGGAGTGGAAGGGTCACAAACTTGCAAAAAAAATCGTGACCTCGGCATTCTCGAGCGTGGTCGAATTTTATTTTATTTCGAAGGAAATAATTCAAGGATATAATCTGCCGATTTCCGCAAGCCGAAGTAACAAAAATCGTCAATAAAGCTTAGGGCATGCAGGCAGCTGCAGTGCAACATGTATTCCCCACTCCACGCCTCTCTCTCTTTCACTTTTTCTCTATCTCTCACTCTCTCGCAGCTTCCATATACTACTTTCCTTCAGCCATTACGCCATCACTGTTAGCAAGTCCTAATCCCACCCAAAGTCTAGAAATACCAAGTCTTTCATCTTCATACAAAATAGGTGTTGAACTGTTTGATTTGACAATAACTTTAAATATTCCCGGATCAATCGATTACGTAAAGAGGTCTATAATGCCATCTGATGCATATGACATTATGGGTTTAAATAATTATATCACTGTCACTTTTAACACTTGCGTTTCGCTTCTTTTCGCTTTGAGGTTCTTCGGAAACCTATTTTTTTTATTTTTTTTTATTAATTTTTTCTGAATTCAGTATAGTTATAAATAAAGAAGTTATAAATAATAAATCAATAATAAATTTTGTGTAAAATTAAAATTTAAAAAAAAATCATGTACAATTTTTTTTTCAAACCGTCAGATTAAGAGAATCCCTTTGTCAGATTATGGATCAGCACGATCAGGACATCAACTGGAACCGTCTGTATAAAAGTCTGACGCGCTTGAGTATTTCAAAATGGCGATTTTTTTTTGCATTTTCAAGAAGCCGCCACGAGCTTGCGTCACATCCGAATCGTCAGTCTTTTGAATGGGAGCTTCGTTCGTGTTTTTAAAATACAGTTATAGTGTCTTTGTGATTTGTGAATTTAGATTTTAGATTTTTAAATGGTTTTTTGTTAATAGTGTCTTTTTTTGATAGTGTTCAAATTGTTAATTCAGCTAAATTTTAATTCTTTTTTATAGTGCTGCTATTTTCCATGATTTTGTTAAAAAATAATTTTTGTTTTTTCTGTTACCGTTAATTCTGAACATGTGCTTTCCATTGTTTTAATATTTTTCTGTGCTTAACTTGTTTTAATCAATTTCAGGCTTTTATTTATATATTGTTTTAAGTAATTTTTATCTCATACGCCTAGTCACCTCTTTACTACCCTTTAAGGCAGGAACACACCGAGCGCGGTGGCGGCGCCGGTGGCGGTGGCGGTGCGGTGGTAATGCGGTGGCGATCTGACCAAAACACACTAGGTTAGCGGTGGTACTGGCGGTCAGCAGTAGTTGGACAGTGGTACGTACACTTATTAGATAATGCGGAGCCCGGTACAAACATTTTTGATAATTTTGTATCCAAATAGTCGTAGAGCAGTAAATTTTGCATTTAACTTGCGTGAAAGATTTGTTCAATACTTTAATCAAGAATAATTAAACGAACGCTTCTTTGTAAATGTATATTTCTAATTTATCTATAATTATTTCCTAATTTACTATAATTTTTCTTACCCATACCATTAAATTAACTAAGTCATATATTAGTACTACCATTTTCCTGCATAATTGTGGCAATTCCTTCCACTTCTAATTTTTTTTCTTATATTTTTGTATTCTGGATGACTTAAATCATATAAAATATGATGTAGTTTCATATTCTCAATAAAAATTTAAATTTTTTCACTTTCCATTTTTGAAAAAGTGGTCACGCGGTGGCGGTGAAATGCAGCATGCGGAATCTGACCGCCACCGCGCGAATTGAACGCTGCATTTGTTGAAAGCTATCGTATCTGACCGCAGTTGGTGTGAATAGCGCAATTGTTTTTCTATATGTTACAACTGACCGCCATCGCATCGCCACCGCAGTGCCACCGCCACCGCGCTCGGTGTGTTCCTGCCTTTAAAGTTCTTTTTTTTGTTTCCTTTTTTTGTTTGCAAAAGATATGTTATAAAGATTGGTAGAGATAACTTTTCGCCTTGGAATTTAAGAGAGCCTTTCACATATCGATTTGGCACAGTACGGCATATGTTTTAACAATTGTTCTTTTTTCTTTTTGGCTCAGAGTAACGGTATCATTAAATCCCGTTTCCCTTTCCTTGTTGAATGCGTAATTGTTCCAATGACTTCTGGTAACACGAGGTATTTTTACCGTATCAGCATTGTGTGACGTGTTTCTGATAAACCCTTTTCACTAAATCATTACTTAGGTAGGTTTGTGTCTTATTTTATTGGAGTACTCCTTACTGACGTAGAAAGTTAACTTACTTGTGCTTCAAGCCCCTTATCTGCGATCAACTTATGAACATCCGTTATCCTGCTTAGTGTGTTGAGGGGCCTGAGCAGATTTTTATTCTGTCCCTTCCTTTTAGGCTTCTTTGATTTCAGTCTTGTGAACTATTTCATCCTATTTAATTTGGCTACGCACCCTCCAAGCATTTCCAGCAAATTCTGATACCTCCTATAAATGGATAAAAAAAATTCCCCTCCTAGCTCTGGCGATAAATGCAGCGAAAAATCTAAGGTCTTGAAAAGAACATCTTCAAGACTTTTCAATAAAAAGCGTGCACCGCCTGCCACGATTAAAGAGGTCCGCAAAGGGAAACCCACAGTGCGCACAATAGTGACTATTCCTGAAAGAAAAAGCTGTAGTGCAACAGGAAAGATTGGGGTAGCGTCAACAAGTAAAAGCGGTACCCCGAAGAACTCCTCAATCTTGTCCGCCCATGAATTATCTTCCTCGGCGCTTCCTACAGAGCAGGTAACTGTTGGAACATCTCCACATATGTCAAAGACGAACTCAGCTCCATGTAACAGTGACATGATTGAGTACAAGGAAAATGACGTGGGACCCTTCTTGGTTCTTGTGCGAAAAAACAATCCCTGTACATTGGATGAAAAAAATCTTAATACACTCTCCCTGGGGAAACTGTTATTGGCAACAGCAAAGGGAATTGTGTCAATAACTAAAGCATCCAATGATAAATGCAAAATAGTTTTTGACTCTGCAACAAACGCAAATAATTTCACCAAAAACTGTCCTTTAGACCCAACGCTTAGAGCATACATCCCTTTGGGACTGATTGCCACACCCTACATAATTCATGGAGTTGATGCTGGTCTATGTGAGGGAGAGTTGCTGGAGGATTTAAGAAAATGCAATCCTTCTGTGAGTTTTAAGAGATGCTTCAGATTAAAGTGGAGAGGCTTTTCTGAAGGAAAATTTTTCTCTAAAGAAGCCAAAAAAATCAAGGTGTATATAAGTGGTAGCAAGATCCCTGAAAAGATAATTCTGTATTACTCTAATCTTAAAATAATAAATTTGTCCCCCCTCCTCTGAGCTGTTTTAAATGCCAGAATTTTGGGTATATTGGCAGAGTATGCAGATCCAAATCAAGAACCTGTGGTAAATGTGGATCGCAAAACTGCGAAGAGGGAAAGAAGTGCGTCAAACCCTCTAAATGTGTAAACTGTAGGGAAACCATGGGGCGTTTGAAAAAGTTTGCCCTCTGTGGCTGAAAGAAAGAGAATTAGTAACAATTATACGTAGGGGAAATTTTTCAAGAAATGACGCACTTAGAATTTACAAGGCAAAAAATAGAATCCTCAACACACAAAATTTAAAGAAGAAAGAGGATAAGTTAAATCACCAAAAGTGCAAAAACAAATCGACACCAATAAGCGAGGGTTTAAATCAACGCAACCTGATCCAGGATAAGTGTACTTCTAGGGGAACTGTTTCTAATCCACGGTCTACAGATAGGCCTAAAGAAACATCGGAAACAACTGCAGTAATTTCTACCTCGGTAGATCTCACTGAAAAAAGAAATCACGTTACAAGTCCTCCCACCGGTGGGCTGGATTGTATATCGATAGAGTCTAAGGACTCCTTCCTAAACATCTTGGATAACTCAGGTTTCGCTAAAGAAAATTCCTTACATACTCCGATGATTAAGGATAATACGCTAAAGACCCCAGTTAGATACTGGTCCTTAGCTCATAAGAACCAAATAGATAAAACAAAGAAAAATTAGTACTGAATCTCTGTCGGTAACACTCGCTCTGAGAGTCACCTACATTCTATCATAGATCTATCTTCGTAAATAGACCAACCAAAGAATTAATTTTCATCCGTTAGGGCTTTCAATGCCCTTAAAATTTGCAAGTGTAAAGTTTTCAGATGAAAACCACACTTTCATATCACTAGATAATCATAATTAAATTTATATATCCTTGGATCAGCGCTTGTGTTGCATGAGAGTAAATTGTCTCACCAACCTTAAGCCTTGGAACAATTACTTACATCACTGTTATTGTACGCTCTCATACGCTCTGGAGCCCTGCTCTTAAGTTTATGGGCTCACCAATCTTTGAACATTTCACATCATATTTGATTGAACTTACAGATCAATGACGAGATTATTCATTAAAGGATAGTAGGGGATTAAATTTCAATAGAATAAAAGCAAAGTTCAAGTTATTTTATTGATTAAACCTTATGACCTGCTAGACCTAAAGAACATTGACGACTTAGAATATCAACGAAATTACAGACGATTTCCCAGCGACATTGACCACGTTGTTGGGACAGATTTTTAGAGAGAGAATCCAGAGGTCACAAAAGTTACTAACAGATACATCGAAGCCTTGACGAAGTCCCCTCTGCGTTGGCCTTATTCATGGGATAATCAAACACTGAGAACATCATTTTTAAGGCCAAATTAAGTTGTATCAGCATAGTTTTATGATCCGTCCATATGGCTGCAAGGCCGGGACCAAAAGAGACCTTTTAAGGTCCACTAGTTCCGTACTAGTTAATTTAAACAACAACAACAACAACATAAAAAAGGGGGTTTGGAGGTTTTATACCAACAAACACAAAATTGAAATTGTTTTGTGAAATCTGTTTAAGAAGTTCACATCTAAAAATTAGTTAAACCGTGTTTATATTGAATATCATATTGGTCGATTACGAGTTTATTCATATTTGTAACAGAAGCGTCCATATCTGTTTGGCGGGGCATTTTTAGATTTTTTTACCTGTACTGGGGACGTGCATGCCCGTCTGGTAGGAGTCTATCACAATTGTAACGGCGCATTTGTTCGCTATACGTTCTAGTTACGGGCGAATATATGCCCGGTCTGCACTTGGTTTGGGCGTGAATATACTAACAAAATTATTTTAATTCGGGTAATATTTCATAACTATCGTCATGTGTCTAATTTGATTCATGAATTCTGAAAATCAATAATAAAAGCTTTCAACAAAATGCGCCATAAATGTTGGCTAATGAAAGTTTATTTCTACGAAATAATATTACCATGTTTCCTAAAATATCTTTATAAACTCTAAAACGTCGCGTTATAAATTATTTTACAGGATATAGTTTTAGAAATAGAGTTTCTTCCAAATAATGCTGTTTGTTCAAGTAAAGTTTAAGTTATGTCTCTTGTTCAAATCAACGGTCAAAGGCAGCAAAACTTCTACACTGAGAAAAAAACAAAAATTGAACCAAGTCCGCCAAGGAATTGGAGAAAATTCAATTTCATCAAATGAATAATGCTTTACACCAATATTAAGTATGCTAAAGCAAAAGAATGGGCTTTTTTAAGTCAATTCCGCTGCGGAGTTCCCATTGAAAACTTTACGCCGTTGAACTTATTGCTTCTTCGTTTGAGGAAAAGACGTTTCTTTTTTCAATTAATGAAATGTATTATTTGTTTAAACATTAGTCTGTAGCTGCCTCAATAATTTATGCATACTATCTAACTAAAAGAAACAATTGGTCATAAAAACTTGTCCCTTCCTTTATTATTGGGAATGCCCCTGTCGCCGTCTTATTACCTGTAGTCTTTGTTTTCGGTTGTTTGCTATTTGTAACTACCCCTAGTACCATCAACAGTGTATGTGTCCAACTTTCTGTTTCAAAATGTTAGTTGATCCCGTGCAAAGATCATGTAGAGGCAGATTCGAGTGCAATTTCAGTGAACGGAAAAATTAAACAGTGAAATCAGTGACAGAGTGGATTGTTGTTGTGATGCAGGACGATTGTTGTGTCTGCCTGTGCATAGAATTCGTGGAAACTATTTTTTACTTGCGTACAAATTTTTTTACATTTATCATGGCTGATGAGGAAATCAAATTATATTTAATTAAATGGCATTTCGAAGGACATATCAATTCGTTTAAAGGTAGATATTTTTTTTTGTGAAAATACTATTAATAATTATATTTTAAACATAGATTTTTTTAAAGCACAATAAAAGTAAGTGATGAAGATTTAGATGAAAATCCACCATCAAAGTTGATCTCCGCTCAAGAAAATATACTAGTGCTAATAATAAAGGACAAAATTCACTATCAGGAAAGCTTGAAGATCAAACCACTTAACGATTGACATATTTTAACAAAACTTTTATAACTTATATATTTCTGTAAATAATTTTTTTTATGAGAGTTTTACATAAATAAGAAAATTTAAATGGTTATTTAATTATTAGGTACAACGTATTAATAAGGATGTTTTTCGCAATAATTTAAGCTCAGAAATAAATAAAAAATCTTATAAATAAAATATTGTCTTCTACATATTATTTATTTTCCTAAAAAATTATCATTTACATAAACCTATTAAAAAAATGCTTTTATTGATTGTAGTAATAGTAAATTTCGATTCATCGAATCTCGTGCGAAATGGAATCTATCGAGATACATATATTGTTTGATGGACAGCAAATTGTATCGACTCAAACATTTTTAACTTCTTTTCAAAAGTTTTTATATTTGCAAGAAATATTTTCAAAACTGATTAAAATATAAAAAAAATCAAATCAAATGCTCAGTGACGTCTCTTAATCATCTATTTCATTTCATGTAATTACATATAACATAAAATCAACGTGCTTATGTTATTTAACGAATTCCTGCGAATCTTTCCCAATTCCTTGCGGAATTGACACCATTACCTTGTCAACTACGCCAGGTAGTTAAGTTAATCCCTATGCGGGTTTCGCCGTATCCAATTCCGTCGCGGAGTTGGGTTAAGCGAGAATGGTTTGAATGGACATCTCCTTTTTCTCAGTGTATAAATGGGTATACAATTAACTAAAATTTAAATGTTTTATAAAAGGAAATTTTGTATTATAAGCAACGAACAGCATTTCTTATTTTACTTTGATGCAAAAATAATATACATCTTTTTATTTGTCTCTTATTACCCATTGCACGTGTTAATCAGTTATATTTAATGATGTTTTAACTACTATAATATTAATTGATATTTCACTGCAATTTACACGTCTATCTTGTTTTCTGGTAGCTTTTGAATTTTTAACTAGGAGCAACTTGGAACATTAATGAATCAATCACAGCCCTCACGCCCACTACTTGAAAGGATCCTCTCCAGACCCAGTAACCCATTTTTAGCTAGTGGATTGAGCTTAAAGCTTAAATTCGCTACCATTGCATAGGATTTTATATTTACTACTGTACGGAGATTGAAAACCACAAAGAGGCTTGGATAAAAAGCGAATTTAATGTAGTAATAACTAGCACAGTCTTTGGTTGTTAGCCAAAACTGGTGTACTCATTTCGAAACTTGGTCAATGGGGTTGAACGTGCTATGCCACTCAAGGTTCCTAAACACTACAGCCTTCCTGATTTTATAGATAAAAATATTTTTAGCATTGGAAGCCTCAAAAAAAGTGTTTGCTAGATTTGTTATTCATCTGTGAAATTATTACACATAGACTATGTTTGGAAAGTAAAAAATAGAATTTAGTGACACTTATAAGGCAAGAACCAAATCACCGTTTCGAATTTTTATCATTTTTCCGGGTACTCGAAAAAATATATTAACTGATTAATTCTTTTATATATACTCGTACATATATTTGTTCTTCTGATCTAGGCTTGGTAAATTGTGAACTTGAAATGAACCCAATTTTCAAATAAAAAACGAAAAAAATCCCCCTTTTCCAAAGACGCAAACCTTCGAAAATCATATTACCAGCTTGAAATGATCCCCGTGTTTTTTTAATGAACTGGGTTTTGAGAGCTTTTGAGTTCCCATACAAAATCGAAAACCCAGGTTTTATCTGGGTCTTCTGATTCTTCGATTTTGTATGGGAACTCAAAAGCTCCTCAAAAGCTCTCAAAACCCAGTTCATTAAAAGAACACGGGGGATATAAATATTCATTCCCCGTGTTCTTTTAATGAACTGGGTTTTTAGAGCTTTTGAGGAGCTTTTGAGTTCCCATACAAAATCGAAGAACCAGAAGACCCAGATAAAACCTGGGTTTTCGATTTTGTATGGGAACTCAAAAGCTCTCAAAACCCAGTTCATTAAAAGAACACGGGGATTGTTAACTTTCATGTAACGCTTCAAAAACCAAATGCAAGCATATGATGACAATTTCCATCATTAAAAATTAACGGTCACACACCCGAAATTACGGTTTGAATTAGCTAATAATGTAATAATAAGTATAAAGTTTGATTAAACTTTAAACCTTTAGAGGTCTATTACACGTTCATGCAAGCGGCAATCAATTCCATCAGTCATGATTGATGGAAATCAAAATATTCAGATAATTACATCAGTAATCACCTTAGACGGTAGGTTTTCCGTCAGTCATAGCAATGACTGTGCCAAAACTGATAGCAAAACCTATCGTCTAATGGACCCCTTAAGCTTAAAGAACCAAGAAGGCATATCTAAAACATTGATCCGTCCAGCCCTATGCTGCGGGACTGAAGATTGGACATGAACTAAAAGGATTAAAGGCCCAATTACAATGAACGGATGAGAGCGGAACAGAATCGAATTGATCTGTCAAAATGGATACAGGTGCATTTGAGCGGATCTGGACGGATTCGTTTTCGTTTGTTTAGAAATCGCCGATTGGGCTGTCAGAATTTTTGTAAACATAACCCTCTTTGAGTGTGGATATTTCAAGTTAAATTTTGTTTGCTTTTTTTTATAATTTAATAAATGTTTTCTCATGAACAATTAATAGGAGAAGTAAAAGAATACGAATTATTAGAATAATAAGGCGAAAAGTGGTAATAAAATTATACAAAACACTTTGACATTTACACGCGAACAGATCCGTTCATTGTAATCAGTGCAGTTTCCTATCCTCTCCGGTGCGTTTTTATGACAGTTCAATCCGTGTAGATCCGTTCATTGTAATTGGGCCTTAAGCAGAACGAATGGCACATCACTCAGTAAGTTCGTAGGATGACTAATAAAACAACAACTTCGGCTTCGCTATATTCATCAACATATTAGGTGTGGTTATATGACATTCTCAGAAGATTCTGGGAATGCTTTTCGGAATAGCATGGTTCATGTAACCGATGACCTGACTAAAAGGCATTCCGAAATTATTCCGCTTTCGGAAGCAAAATTTTGTTTGGTTGAGAATGGTTTTCGAAAAGAATGCCCTGTAACATAAACTGTAAAGTGAGGTTATTATCGTTAAAGAGTGATACATTGCATTGCAACACTTCTCTAACATTCTTATGCTTTTCTTGCAGAACGATTTATCCAACCCTTCATAAAACGGTTCAGCTTCGGCGATCACCTCCTTATTAGAGCCCTTTTATTTTTCTTTCCGGCAAGCATTTTTGGAGATTTGAGAACAGGTATTAATGGGGGAAGGGGTAAATCTGGAGAATACAGCGAATGCGGAAACATTTCAAAGTGTAATTCGTGCAATTTTGCAATTGTTGCAATCGACTTGTGGCACGCTGTATTGCGTGGTGAAAGAGCAATTTTTTCTACTTCATTTGGGGCAATTTTTCGCCATTCGTCCTTCAAACGCACTAATAATACTATGTGATATTCACTATTGATCCTTTTCCTTTTTTAAAGATAGTCCATGAATATTATAACATGCGCATCCCAAAATACGGATGCCATAACCTCTCTTTAAAGTGTCAGCTCTCATGCAATTTCACTTTACGGTCTTTTTATGTTTCCTAGAACAACTGCCGACTTTGGGCAACCAGAGCAGCAAACCATTTCAAAACGAATAAAGAAGATATTTATTTCCTAATACAAAACCCATTTTTCTTCACTTTCTTTATTAGTGAAATAGTAATAATATAATTATCATCAGAATAGATCATTGCTAATCCAAAACTATTGGAAAGATACTACCGTCCTAACCCAACTCAAAAATATGTCAAAGCATTTCGTTAGTATCGTTAATTTAGATTTCCATGATTGTTAGCCCTCACAATTCCCTCATTACTTCTTCATGGCAGTAATTTAAATTGTGAAAATTTGGTTGCGATTTTAACAGCAATTTTATTGCTTTATTTTTGCCTTCAAAATTCATTCATTTATGAATCGATTTTCACTTAATTTTTTTATTTATATTTATCCTTGCCAAACAACATGTCCCTTTTCTGATAAACCGACAATATGTCAAAAATACATACATTAAGTGATATAGCATATGTACATTCAGATAAACTAATTAAACGTAAAACTGAGCTCAATTCATATAACGTATAAATGTATCTAACACTCAGCAATGTTGTCAGAGAACTTGCACAAATTGGGTCTATTCAAAGCAGTTAGTCTTTATAAAGTTGTTTAAATAATATTTATTTCGCATATAGTAGAACTTCCTATACATTTTGAGTTTAGTGACATTTTAAAAGGGTTGAAACTTGAGTGGTACATTTTGATTATGTTTTCCATAAACGAATAAAATAATCCAGTGTAATAATTGGATAGGAACATTCATTTTACACTTATGATAGTTGTGTATCTCTACAAGGAACACTGGGTTAGGGTTTTATTAATCTTATTTAATATAATTATGAATTGGCGTTTCTATAATAAGTTGTATATCATAAAAATATTTTTACAAGCAATAATCCTAAAGTAAATACCTTCTTTGACCATACTCAGCACTTAGATACAAATTTTGCATGTATGTCTCTAGTTTTTTATAACACAACAATGGCTCAATAAGTGAAAGACGCTATACTATATAAGGAAATAAAACAGTATACGAGCAAAATACCAAAAAATAAAAAATTAAATTATTTCGAGACACGTTTAACAACGTTTTTACTGAAATAATGAGTCTAATTTAGCAAAAGTCATTAAAAACTGAATAAATTGGCGCAGCTGGGTTAAAACAGGGAAAAATTTAACCCTTTTGGGTCGCAAAGATAAATATGGCAAATAACTGCAAGTGTTGTAAAGCCAACCTTTTAACCTTTCCTCAATAAACACATTCCTCACACTTCCTGTATCCAATTTCAATCCATTTCTTAAATTAATTATTCATCATAATTATTTCTTTAAATTCATTCTTATCAGTCCTTTAACTTGCAACTTTGCACAATTTATGTTTTCTTTATAACAATGTGTCTCCACGACCACACATGCCCCATATCAAATTTCGCTTAATCACAAAATCCCGTGAAGCTCCCGACTTGATTTGAAGTCACCAAAAAATGTCTCCAGGCTGGTCGCGTCAGTCCGAAGTTAGCTGGATAGCCAGTCAGTTATAGAATTCTCAATAAATTTTGTTACCCTTTAAAAGCTTTTCTTTTGTTGTTTAAATTCCTACATAAATTTGGTGTCAGATGTGGGGTGTTTTTCAAAAAATTACCTCTTCAATTAAGTTTTTCACGTGTACAAACCAGTAAGTGAAAACGTAGGTGCAAAAAAAAAAAAAAGGAAAGTTCAAGAAGGAAGGAAGGAAGAAGAAAAAAACAAAAAAACTCCTAACTAGCTACCCTCGGACTCAGGGCTAGTTTCCGGAAAAGAAAATTTTCATCGGTGGAAGGCCCAGCACACCAAAATAGTGTGGTTAAGGTTTTGTTTTTTTACAAAATTATAATTAAAGGATAAAATTTTATATCAAGCCTTTTCATACTAAAAATAATTTTTACATTTATTGCGACAGCGTGAAGATAATAAAGTGTATGTGTAACAAAAAAATATATAGATCAGGAATTGCTATTTTAAAACAAATTAATTATTTGTCTTTTGCTCCATTTTGCGATATAATAATTTTTGAAGTACTTTCAAGTTTCATTTAGTTCATTACAATTGAGTGTAAAATTTTTTTTAAAAAGGTATTTTCAGTTTTCATATAGTTTACCACAATTGAGTGCAACACCTTTTATATTATTTTAAAGTTTTTATTGCAATTGGGTGTAATACCTTTTATAAAAGTTCAAGTTAACATTTGGTTAAATTTATTAAGTGTGACATTTTATATCAACGAAAACACTTCCTTGGATAGAAAAAAAATTAAAATAATAACTACATAAGCATTTCACATATTGTGAATTAATTCGAATTTTTGTTGTTTTGAATTAAAATTAAATAATCTTTAACCTGTTATCAAATAAATAAAAATTTTTTTTTTTCCTCTTTTTCTGAAAACATACGTAATAAAGGTGGTAGATTGTCGTGAGAGTGCATCTTGTTGTTTATGTCTGAAACTGAGAATTTAGAACAATCGGTAATTGAAGTAGTTGAAATTATGCCGGTTAAACTCGATAAAGATTTTGCTCTAAAATTTATCCCAGAATTCAACGGGAATCGGGAAAATTTACATCGGTTTTTGTGTTGTTGCGATGTTGTTGATAACGATTATAGTGCTGCCGAGACTGAGCTATTTTTAAATATTATAAAGTGCAAGTTGACTGGTTCGGCTTATAATATTATTAAATACAAAACATTCGATAATTGGGAAGAATTAAAAAAAATTTTGCTAGATCAATTTCTAGAGCAAAGAACGCTTGCACAGATTCAAACCGAGTTAGTGAATTGTAGGCAAGGTTTAAACGAAGATGTTAGAACCTTTGCGAATAAAATCGAAGTTCTATTAGCAGATTTAAATGACGCTTGTGTCGCCGCCGAGGGCCAAAGTGCCGCAACGGTAATTGAAAGCCTTAACGGCAAAACAGCGTTGAAAGCGTTCGTCGATGGTTTACAAAACCCAGTCAGACTCGTAATAAAAGCTAGTAGGTTCACAAAACTAGCTGAAGCCGTAGAAGCTGCCGTGGAAGAAGAAAAATCAGCGCGCAGGAAATTTCCGATGAAAAATCCAGATAATAAGTGTTCGCATTGCCACAAAATGGGCCACCATGTCTCTAAGTGTTACTCTAAGCTAAATGCCTCCTACTCTTCTAATTTTCCAACGTTTCGCAAACCCGAGGTAAAGAAGGAACCTCAATCTTTTATAAAAATACACGTGTTAACCTGCAGTTATTGCAAAAATAAAGGCCATCTCATTAAGGATTGTCGCAAGCGCGCCTATAATGAAAACAAAAGACGTCAAACTTCCACAATTATTTCGGAAAACTCCCCAAGGCCTGGTGTAACAGGAGGTCACACCAGAGCAGACAACCTTCGTCAAACTTCGTCATAAATTCCTCCAGCAAAAACTTTCCAAACTCCAAAATCTTACTAAATTCTTCCAAAACCATTAACTGCATCTCGTCAATCTATCCAAACTTTCAAAATGAAAAGCATGAAGATATGAGCCTTCTATACAACTCTGAATTCTTACTAAATCATTCTACTAAATCTTATACAAGCCATATCCCTCGTGCTAAGAATATTAATTACAATGACGAGTCTTATTCTATTTCGCCTTCAAGGCATAACACAAAAGTATGCGAAGATATAAATATTCTCGATAACTACGACTCAATTCGCACTGAATCCTCTCCTACTAAATTTACAAGTCATGCTACGTATACCAACCTCAATTCCCATACTTATGATAAATCGAGTTCTAACAAAAGTTTTCAATATTCTCAAACCTGCCAGCATCCCAAACTTGTGTTTAATATTAGATTACAAAATAAAAGGAAATTTGATTCAATTTCTTTAAATTCAAAATCCGTAATACCAAACAAGGTAAACCTATTAGTAGATAGCGGTAGCGAAGTTTGCATTTTGAAATCAGGTACGTTAAAAAACGAGCAAATCGTACATACAAATATTATCGCGAAATTGAAAGGCATTAGTGACTCGCCTCTAGAAACTCTTGGTCTTAGCTATATTTTACTCGCCTTAGATGATAAGGTTATTTCTTTTCCTTTCCATATTGTGTCTGACGACTTTCCCATAGCTAATGACGGAATTATTGGTGCTGACTTTTTAGATAAATTCCAAACTATCTTGGATTACGGTCCTAAAACCTTTTCCATCCGTATCCGTGAAAAATCGTACCTTTTCAACCTTGAACCATCAATTTCTAAAATTTGTATTCCCGCTAGAACCGAATTTATTACTACAGTCAAAACGGATAGAAAGAATGATTGCCTCTGCTTGTCTAAAGAAACCGAAAACGGTCTACTAATTTCTAATAGTATTTCTACTCCTAAAGACAATTCCTGTACCATCTCCGTCCTAAACCCTAATGAACACGATACTGAGCTAAATTTAAATGATCTAGAATTACGTGATCTCACTGAATTCCACATTTGTAGTGTTAACTTAGAAAACGTTGACCATGTCTTAGATTATGATCGCATCAAAACTGTTCAAAACGAACTCCGTACTTCACATATGACAAACGAGCAACGCGAAGACATTCTAAATCTGTGCACAAATTATAATGACCTATTTTATCTGAAAGGGGATAAGCTTTCATGCACAAAAACTATACAACATAGTATTCCCACTCCGGGCGCTCAACCGGTCTACATTAAGCCTTATCGACTACCCGAGGCACAAAAGGCTGAAGTTAACGATCAAGTAAAAAAGATGTTAACTGACAAAATTATACAAGAGTCTAAAAGCCCTTGGAACTTCCCTTTGATCGTCGTTCCCAAAAAACCCGATGTCCATGGGAACAAGAAGTGGCGCGTTGTAGTTGACTTTAGGAAACTCAACGAAGCTACTGTTGGTGATGCATACCCGTTACCTAACATCACCGAAATACTCGATCAATTAAGTAATTCTAAATTTTTCTCAACTCTTGATTTGGCTAATGGGTTCCACCAGATTGAGGTGAACCCTGAGGATAGAGAAAAAACAGCTTTCTCCACGCCACTAGGCCACTACGAATACATACGCATGCCCTATGGTTTAAAAGGGGCACCCGCATCATTTCAGCGTTTAATGAATAGTGTCCTCTCTGGTTTACAAGGATCAAAAGTATTCGTTTATATGGACGACGTAGTAATTTACGGAAAAACGTTGAAAGAGCATAACGACAAACTCAAAGAAGTCTTCGATCGCCTGCGGTTAAATAACCTCAAACTTCAACCTGAGAAATGTGAATTTCTCAGACCAGAACTAACTTATCTGGGTCACGTCATTAGTGAGAACGGCATTTCACCAGATCCCAAAAAAGTGGAATGTGTCAAAAATTTCTCAATACCTAAATCCCCCAAGGAAATAAAAATGTTTCTAGGACTAGCTGGCTATTATCGCCGATTTATCAAAAATTTTGCTCAAATTTCTAAGCCCTTAACAGAGCTATTGAAAAAGGATGTTCCATTTAATTGGTCTCCCAAGTGTACAGAGTCTTTTAATATTCTAAAGGAAAGCCTTATTAATCCTCCCTTGTTGCAATACCCCGATTTTTCTAAGGAATTCATCCTAACTACCGATGCCAGTGGACACGCAATTGGTTCTATACTATCCCAAGGCGAAATTGGATCGGACTTACCGATCGCTTATGCTTCCAGAACTCTAGGAAAGAGTGAACTCAATTATTCTACTTTAGACAAAGAGCTCCTAGCAATTGTTTGGTCAGTACAACATTTCAGGCCCTACTTATTTGGCAAACGTTTCAAAATTTACACTGATCATAAACCCTTGATTTATTTACATAACTGTAAAGATCCGAGTTCCCGAATGATGCGTTGGAAACTGAAATTAGAGGAATTTGACTTCGAAATTATATATAAAAAGGGCGACTCCAATACAAATGCAGATTGTCTCAGCCGAATCTACAAAATGACCTTAAGGTCTGACGTAAAAAATTCAAAAGATTCCAAATCCTATCCTAATAGTAGCGACCTTAATGACAGCGTTAGCAATAATAATAATAATAATTCTAAACCAATATTAGATTCGCAATCCTATGATAATTTCTTAGATTCATTTAATAAAGGCGTAATCCTAAACCACAATGTTCACGACTCTTCAGATAGTCTCCCTAAAGACAAGAAAACAACTATAGGAATTTTTGTTGGTAGAGAACTAATTTTAGATGATATTTCAAAGGCTCTCGTTGAAGAGATGGGAAATTTAAACGCTCTGAATAATTTAAACACCCAGAATTTGAGTGCACATAGCGTTGTGCCATTACCTGAAACCAACAATATCTTACTATTAATTACAAATCTTAATGGTGTCAAATCCGATTATATAGATCTCTTCCAGACCTTTAAAACCTTAAAAGTATATCTAAGTGAACATAATATAAATTCCATTAATCTAGCCAATCCCACTAAAAATTTGTCTTATACGCATTTAAAATTCAACTTTATCCGTGCCATGGTTAAACATATTTTTCTCGATTCAGACATTGTTGTAACTTTCTACCATAATACTTTAAATTCAAATTTAACTAAAGACGAAATCACTAGGCTATTACATGAATATCATACCAACCCTACCGGAGGACATAATGGTGTCAACCGTACTTATAAACGCATTAAACAGTACTACAAATGGAAGCACATGTATAAGGATATTAAACGATTTATAAAGAGCTGCGATGCTTGTAAGAAAAACAAAGTTTTCAGATATACCCGCGAACCTATGGTCATTACTTCTACAGCCAGTGAAGCTTTCGAAAAAATCTCTATGGATATTGTCGGTCCGCTTCCTGTCACGGGAAATGGAAACAGATACCTTTTGACGTTCATAGACGATCTCACCAAATACTCAGACGCTATACCGATTCCTTGCCAGGAATCGAACGTAATAGCTGAAAAGGTGGTCACCGAAATTATTTTCCGATTTGGAACTCCCAAAATTATCCTAACTGACCAAGGTCAAAATTTCATTGGACAAATTTTTAAACAAATGTGTAAACTTCTAAAAATAAACAAAATCCAGACTACTGCCTATAGGCCGCAATCGAATGGCTCGTGCGAAAGGAGCCATCGCAGTTTTACAGAATATCTTAGATGCTTCATAAATCGTTCCCAAAATGACTGGGACACATGGATCAAGTATGCGGTATTTGTCAACAATACCACGCCAAATACTTCAACGGGCTACACGCCTTTTGAGCTTGTATTCGGACGAAAAGCCGAACTACCCTCTACATTTTCTCGTACTCCCGAGATTATCTATAACTATGATATTTATACCAATGAGCTCAAATCTAGACTCCAACATGCCAATAAGGTTGCCAGAGAACATTTAATTCAGAGCAAAGAAATATCCAAATCTTCCTATGATAAACAAATAAACTCGCCTTGTTTTAAAGAAAATGATTGGGTGCTACTCAAAAACGACGGTTCAATCAAAGGAAAAAATAAGAAATTGTTGCCCGTATGGCTAGGTCCGTACCAAATCTTATCTACCGAAAACGTTAACTCTGTAATTTTAATAAAAAATAAACCTACTAAAGTACACAACAATCGTCTAGTTTTATTCAAACCCGGTCTCTAAACTTGATAATTTGTCTTTCAGGTCCATTACTTCGACCTAATTATGTTAAGCTACGTTCTTTTTATTCTTTGTCATTTCCTCTGCTCTACTGCCGAAGAGACCAATGGAATTTTTAATACTACCAGTCTGGACGACAAATCTGGGTTTTATTATGAACACATAGGCAACATGAAACTGAGCAACGACAAATGGAAACTTATTATTCATGCGGATTTACAGGATGTTAAGGAAAAATATAAACAAATTAACTCGCTTGCTACAGGAGTCAAACTAATCTGCGAGGATGCATTGAAGAGTAATGTGGTTTTGCAAGAATGTTCCACGTATTTGCCCCAAATACAACAAACTATGTTAAGCATCCAGGCCCAGGACAAATTAATTGCCAATATTTTAAATTCCGATTCAGATTTAATAGAAAAAAGAGGCCTTGTAAATGGAGTTGGCAGTTTAGCGAAGATACTATTCGGAACGCTCGATGATGATGATGCAAATTATTACGATAATCAGCTCAAAATTCTCAATGAAAACGAAAATCATCTGCAAAATCTTATTCAACAACAGACAACGATACACGAATCAGTAGTGGATCATTTTAATCAAACACTTAATTACATTAACGATTTGGCAACAAAAATTGATAAAGTTATCTTCAAGGTAAATCACTTAGAAGAGTTGATAAACAATAGTTCATATACTTACAACCTTACATTTGCAATGAATGAAATGTTCGTTTCTTTTGTTATGATAACTGGGCAATTTTCTCAAATGCAGTCGCATCTTATAGACATCATAACTTCAGCCTCTCACGGTATTTTACATCCGTACGTTATAAGTATTATTGATATGGTTAAAGAGTTCACCAATATTCAAAATTTATTACCAAATGGATTATACCTACCTATTAAACCTATTGTAGCTAACATTGATATATTCCTAAGAGTCATAGAAACTCATGTATTTTATAGTAATAAGAGATTAAACTTTTTATTAATAATACCATTAGTCAGTTCTGTACAATTTGATATTTTTAAGATAACAAGCCTTCCCAAGTACTTACAGAATGGAACATACACATTGCTGATTCCGGAAAAACAATTCATTGCCATAGACTCCATTAAACAACATTACCTGCTCTACGGAAGCGAAGACTTGAACGAATGCCACACCATCAGAAAACGCAGTTACATTTGTGAACAATATTCCCAAATCTTTATTTCTCATTTAGACAGTTCCTGCGAAAGACAATTACTGGATCCTGTCAACGTTCTTCCTATGTGTTGCCAACCAATGATCATGCAGCCCAAAGAAGCCATCTACTTACAGCTTGCAGAGCCAAATGCTTGGATATTTTTTTCTACTCTTGAGCAGCACATTTTAATTAAATGTAAACAAAATAACATCGTTCAAACTACACTACAGGGCACCGGAATTCTCCGAATTAAAGAAGGATGTCTTATTCATACAAAAACTTCAATACTTTATTCCAAAAGTAATTTTTTTAGCAATGTATCTACTAATTATTTCTCAAATATATCTATTAAATTTAACGTTAACTATAAACCATTCCTATCTGTTAATAATTTCGATTACCTAAATTTTAGCTCAAATTCGTTTCATATCACAGAACAAATACAAAATTTAAAGAAAATGAGTTACAATGTCAATAAATTAAAACAAAATATTGTTCCATTAACTTCAATAGAAAAACATTCATTTTATATAAATACTTTATCCGTACTTACATTTATTATTATCATATGTATAACAATATATACATTGTATAGAGTAAATCCAAGGAAGTATTGCAAAGCAAATTGTAAAAAACAATGTAAAACTGACGTCGAGCATTCTGGAGATATCTTGCAAGTTTCCAATATTGATAATGACCAAAAGCCCAATTCTAGTGAAAATCACACCAATCCAAGGTATAATTTTCAACCTTAGGGGGGGGCGTGTTGTAAAGCCAACCTTTTAACCTTTCCTCAATAAACACATTCCTCACACTTCCTGTATCCAATTTCAATCCATTTCTTAAATTAATTATTCATCATAATTATTTCTTTAAATTCATTCTTATCAGTCCTTGAACTTGCAACTTTGCACAATTTATGTTTTCTTTATAACAATGTGTCTCCACGACCACACATGCCCCATATCAAATTTCGCTTAATCACAAAATCCCGTGAAGCTCCCGACTTGATTTGAAGTCACCAAAAAATGTCTCCAGGCTGGTCGCGTCAGTCCGAAGTTAGCTGGATAGCCAGTCAGTTATAGAATTCTCAATAAATTTTGTTACCCTTTAAAAGCTTTTCTTTTGTTGTTTAAATTCCTACACAAGTGTTTTTTGTCGTCGACACGTGTCAGGATATTACCACCCTTGCGTGTTTACCTTTCTGTGTGATAAGGCACGCATTCTTATTTTAGTAGGGAAGTAGTGTCTTTAGTGTTTATCTGGCGTTATTTTCGTCCATTATTAGAATTATATTATGGTCGAACCACTTGACAACTAACTTAATACGTAATACATATTGTTTGTCAGCAGCAAGCAAAACGCAAACAATCACAAATTGGTGCTTTTGAATTTTAAGTATAAACATAAATGCGTAGTCGACATGGTTGGCATACGTCAATACTGGTAGAAGAAATACTCTTGCTACATTGACTATGCCCAAATGGGAATATAAAATACTGACCTTTACAGGAAAGCACAACACATTTATCGAGATAAAGGAAGAAAAACACGATCTGTTTAAATTCTAAGCTCGTCATGTTGTTAAATTACTTAAGAAGAATATTAACAATTTTCTACTTAAGCTATTTATGGTTGCACTAGTCCGAAATTCTTCCGACAGTCCTCCACAGTCAAGTTAAAATTATTTAGACAGTGAGACCACAGTGATGATTGTATTCTTCTAATGCGGCAGTGGTGATGGTTCATAAAGCTAAAAATCGGTTAATATAGTAAAATTCAGGAAGAAATTGATAGTCATAATCTGGTTCAAATAAAAAATTGTTTTCGATGACGTACAGCTATACATTTTTTATGGGATTAACATCTGGGTACAATATCTGCCACCACATCGTCATTTCGTTACTTTGTTGCTTCCAAGAATTTTATGATTTCTGCGATATTTAGGGTGTTATTCTTCTTACATCACCCAACTTGCTTTGTTCGGAACCCAATAAGTTTTCAGCAAATTCCAAGTTTCCGGTACATGTACACATTTTCTAGGAGTGCAATTTGCCCATTAAAACACCAAAATCGTATTCGCTGAAGAATCCTATTACACCGGCTCCACACGTTGGTCCCAACACGGGACCAGCGAACGTTGGCGCAGATTCCGACACTCGACGGCCAATCCCCAATGCTCACGCCAATGCGAATTTCGCGATCCACACGCTGGACAAGTAGCATTGGGGCTAACCTTGGTGCCAACGTGTGGAGCCGGCCTTAGTGTTCGCTGATCAAACTTTGTTCCCAGGTTATCATCAAAACAGTTAAAGTTCGCAGTCCCTAAATTAGATATTAGATAAATTATAATCGAGATCGAGAAATTTGCGAAGTAAAATTCTCATTTGGGCATAGTCAATGTAGCAAGAGTATTTGTTCTACCAATATTGACGTATTCCAACCATGTCGACTACGCATTTATGTTTATACTTAAAATTCAAAAGCACCAATTTGTGATTGTTTGCGTTTTGCTTACTGCTGCCAAACAATATGTATTACCTATTAAGTTAGTTGTCAAGTGGTTCGACCATAATATAATTCTAATAAATTATAATTTATCTAATATCTAATTTAGGGACTGCGAACTTTAACTGTTTTGATGATAACCTGGGAACAAAGTTTGATCAGCGAACACTAAGGCCGGCTCCACACGTTGGCACCCAGGTTAGCCCCAATGCTACTTGTCCAATTTGCATTGGCGTGAGCCACAACTATAGTTATGTGTAGCTGGAGGAGTCAAGGAGAGGCGTGGTAGAAAATTTCATCTACGGCGTATTGATCAACAACTACAGTGCATTTTCTATTTAAAAAACGTGATCTGCAAATGTAACAACACCCATCAAACAAGTTACGAAGACACTGGAAAGGAGCATGCAACAAATTTTACTTTCAAGCAAAAAATTCGAATGAATAGAAATGATAACTAAACCTGTATTACTCAAAGTTTATAAAGATAATAGTTATGCGCGAAGGAGCATATGTATGATATGGAGTGAGTTATTATTAATAAAGGACCCAGTAGGCAAATAGTTGTGACAATGCGAAAATTACTTGTTTTTCTAAAACAAATTTCATTTATTTTGGTCAAGGGAATGAACCAAGGGGCTAATTGGGGTTTTTTATTTTCAATTTTCAGCCATCTATTGTGATTCACAATTGTTAATTAAGCATTTAAAAAATAATATATGGTTAATTACTAACAAAGTAATGAACCGATCTGGCTGAAATTTTTTGTACATTATCGGAGCAACATAAATACAATTTTTAAGAAATCAGTCTCTATGCGCAGTGTCGAAGCTATTTGCAAAGTCACAATTGCACCTAGCGACCTCTATCAGTGCTAATTTTTTAGAGAATTTCATAACGAACAACTTTCCCAAAGAATGTTATATTAAAGTTAAGGAACGGAGATATTGAAAGAAATATAGAAAAAGTGCCTATTCTATTCACAATTATAATTAATTATATCATCGGTTCACCAATTTGTAAGCAAACTTAGGATGTTCAACTGCACCCTAAAGCGAAGCGATTCCAACAATAATCTCGCCTGTGGGCCAAAAATCCAATCAAAATGCTTTACCGACTAGCCTATACTGTTTATAGGGATTTCTACCGAGCTATGTGTATAAAGTTGGCATTTAAATAATTTTTGAAATTGGCCAAATAAAGGAACCTTCTGAAAAATGACAAAACATAATTGATTAAAGTGGTGGCTTTTGTTTTAATAAAGTACAACTAAAGCAATATGTTTTTTGATTTAGTTAAATCAGAAATACGAAGACCCCTTTTGGGATGTTTATTATTTTTGCATTTGTGGGACAATATATTACTTATACTGTACTGAATCATACATTTACGAAATATAATCACGAAAAATATTTATTGTACAATCATGTTTTCTGGTAATTTTTAAAGGTTGAACTTCATTTTTTTAATATAAATTGGTGCAACATAACTACTGGCTGAAAAATTGTGGCAATGCAAGAATTTAAATACATTGCAGTGTAGCATTTTATATCAAAAAATATGAAAAACATTCTTTTTAAATTGTTAATATCTAGAGTAAAATAGAAATAATATAAAAATAGAGATCATCAAAGTGCAAAAAATGTATCATGAATATGGCAAGATCCAAACTGAAACGAAAAATTCCTATGTCCTGTCTTACCATATATTTAAAAAAAAACCTCTCACCACTTTACAAAAACATTAAAAATTCTTACATGCTGAAAGATCACTTTCTAGGCGATGAATATCGGCATAATACATTCCGATCACATTTATACCTTAACATATTATTTTTTGCATAATCACGTACTCAAATATGAAAAATTTCTTTAAACAATTTCAACGTTATTCAAGGAATTTCGCAAAATTACTTATTTTACTATCGATAGCACTAGAACAATAATTTTTCCGAATCTTTCTTCACTACCAAACGTTGGCTTATTATTTTGTTATTGATTTTTAAGTATAAAAATATTGAAAATCTTCAATAAATATTAAAAAAATGATTTTTCATCAGAGAATACAAAGTTTTGACACTTTCGAGTTTTAAGTGCGTAGACGACATTTTGAATCTATGATCCGAAAATAACTTTAGAAAGGGAATGTTATTTTCGGACGTGATTTTCTGTGTGTTAAACTAAATTGAGCAGACATTTACAGGGTGATCGACTTGCGTGTTGTTGAATTCTGCTCCAAATTTTCATTTTCCAGCTAGTTCGTGTATCAGTAAGAAAAAAATATTTGAAATTTATTTAAAAAAAAATATGAGTAAAAAACAGAATTTCGATTTTCGAAGAGAAAATTAAATCAAACTGTTTTGAAAATTTTTTAAATTATAAAAATCACTCCAATCACCCTGTGTTTTACGTGGAATAAAATTTTGTATTGGATGAAGGAAAACTCAACGTTTTCTGCATATTTTTTCTATGCATTTGTATTAGTTTTTTTTTTAACTACATAAAAACATTCACATAAATAGTTGAAAGAAATGTATTCGATGTGCGAATGAATAATGTAATAATTTTTCTTAGCGAATTCATGAAATATACACTTTTAGAAATTGAAAAATTTGCTATTACTAATGCAGTAGAACGTTACGCTTCTGTCATTTTTAGTGTATATGTAGTAAAGACACCATGAAAATTAAGAGAATACATAATAAAAATACATCATGATTCCTTAATTTTTTAAGAGTAAAATCAAGAACTAACACAAAATTTTCCAATACTTATATAAAACTACTAAAAATGGCACATGAAGGAAGTAATACTGAATGCTGTTTTTTTCGTTGAGATACTTGCAAAACTTTAATAATCTTTTCTGAATTGATTTACTTTTTGTGATGATATATTTATCACAGACGAATGATAATGAACTTTAAAAAATAACGAAAACAATTGCTTAAACAACCCGCAAAAAATACTTTTTAAAACCAAGCCTAAAAAACATCCATCAAATTAAATGGGCCGATAAAATGATATCAGAGTAACGCCACCACTTAATTTGAATAATCCGGGATGCAACAAGTTTTCGTTATTTTCCATACTTCCTTATCTTGTTATCCTTCTTCCCTTTTTCCTTTTTTTGGTCTTCAATTTCGTGTTCCTGTCAGAAATTCTATTTTTTTGTAACTTAGCGGTTGTTCAACATTTTTCATTCGTCCCTTTTTGCTTGTCTGCCAGTCATTTCTTCGCCTATTAAAGACGGTTCATTCCTTTAGCTTCCGCCTGTTTTCTACTGATTTTTTTTATAAATTTTTTCTTTATTTCTTCTCACAATCATTGGAAGGAAAAGTTTCGGTGTTAGACTGTAGTGGGTACAATCTGAATGCGCTTTTGAGTAGAAGCTTTAAAATGTGAAGTAGTTTGCTTTTACGGATAAGTTTTGCTTTGTTCAAATAGAGTAAGATACAGAACGAGGATACAGACCCAAACTTCATCCCATATTTCAGGTTTATCTGCAACCAAAATAAAAGCTTTCCATTAATGGTGTACTTAATAAATTTTGGAAATTATTTTTCAAATAATGACAGATATCTTTTGTGTGGTTAAATAGAATATTACAGCTAGTTGGACAATGTTTACAAGTACATATTGTTAAAACTTACTACAAATATAATGAAACCTTTTCCGAGACAACTGGAAAAATATGTACGGCGTTACTGATAGCGAACTGCCGGATGTAGTAGTGGGATTTGTTCACTTCAAAAACTAAGTTATAAAATCTATCGTTTTGCTGATTAGTATAAGATTTGGGTAAATCTATAGAGTTGCAGTACCCACCTCCGATTTTTTTCAAATTTTCATATTTTATGTATTTAGATGCGCAGAATCCATTTTTCGAAAAATTAATTGCCGCTGACGCACCGTTTCGCCGTTATTCGAATTTGAAGTTGCCAAATTTCGGTTTTTTTGGAACGTCACAACCGCCATATTTCTTTTCCGATTTTTTTCAAATTTTCATATTTTATGTAGTTTGGTGCGTAGAATCTATTTTTGAAAAAATAAATTGCCACTTATGCACCGTTACTTAAAAAAATTGCCTCGTATATACCGTTTTTTTAATACATTTGTAAAGCACGTCATTGTATGGGAGTATGAAATAATAACGAGCACATTTGACTTTTAATTATTTTAAAATTTATATATATATAAAAGTCAAATGTGGCAGTTATTATTTCATACTCCCATACAATGACGTGCTTTACAAAAATGTATTAAAAAAAACGGTATATACAAGGTAAACGGTGCATAAGTGGCATTTTTTTTCCCAAAAATAAATTGTCCACATCGAAATATACATTTGTGTATAAATTTCATCAATATGTGTGACTTTTGAAAAAACCGAAATTTGGCAACTTCAAAATTGTATAGCGGCGAAACGGTGCGTCAGCGGCAATTTATTTTTTCAAAAATAGATTCTACGCACCAAAATACATAAAATATGAAAATTTGAAAAAAAAACGGAAAAGAAATATGGCGGTTGTGACGTTCCAAAAAACCGAAATTTGGCAACTTCAAACTCGAATAACGGCGAAACGGTGCGTCAGCGGCAATTAATTTTTCCAAAAATGGATTCTACGCATCAAAATACATAAAATATGAAAATTTGAAAAAAATCGGAGGTGGGTACTGCAACTCTATAGATTTACCAAGATTTGTTAAAAGAATGTAAATTTTATAATTCCACCGAAATTTCCTCAAATGAGGTAATATAAATGTCGGAGAGTTAATTAATTCTAGAAAAATTATTTTTTTCTACAAAACACGCAAGTGATGCAAATTATTCAATAAAGGATAAGAGATAGTTGAAGACTTTAAAACTTTGATCGATAGATCTGTAACGTTTTCGACTGACTTAAAAACATAGACAGTGTAAACTAAATGGTGGTGGAATATCTCGAAATGTCAGCATATCTTACAAATCCGTTAAAACTGTTTTAATTCAAACGTTGACTTGAGACTCCTCGCTAAATATCAGATGTAGCCGTAATTGAAACCTTTAATTTTTGAAAGGCATAATAATAAATGACGACATATACATTTTGGAGTTAATCAAGCGAACGTGTCAACAACTTTCAGAATGTTAAATATTTTCTTTAGCCATCGTAATATTGTCCAGATGAAATTTTATTCTGTAGAATCAGTTATCTCTAAAAATATTATCCGGCCATCATATCTGAAAATATTATCTCCACAAGCCACAAGGAAATGTTCATTTGATCTGATCTTGTGTGAAATTCTTGAGTTTTGCACCCCGTTTGTACCGAATTATTCTCGAATCAAACTGGGCAATTTTGCACCTGAAGGCTACGTTCAGACGGTGATTTTTTTCCCGTATACCGTATACGGGATTTTATCGATTAGAACATTGGCAATGATAATTACATTAGCATGTTCCCACTATGCCCATGCGGGAAAGTCCCGTATTCGTGAAATATGTTTTCCCGCATACCGTACGAACTTGCCACTAAGATTTGATAAATCTCGAATGTATTTTATCGAATCCGTGATGAAGTAACCTTTAGTTTTATATTGCATCGTGCACATGAATGAAATTTTCCCGCATCTCAAACTTTTTTGTTAGGCTGCTTTTCGAACTCGTGCGTCGAATTTTAATTGCCAGTATCCACACACATCAGGGCCGTGCCCGGGACGTCACAGGGCCATGTGTGAACGAGCCCCTGCCAGGACACGGACATGTGTGAACGAGTAAAGGAGTATCCACACATATTAGTGTTCCGCCAGGGGTTCAAAAAATATCGGTGCGTACATTTTATACGAACTCGTTCACACATGTCCGTGTCCCGGCCGGAGCAAAAATCGAACGTCCCGGGCACATCCCTGATGTGTGTGGATACTCCTTAAATCTTGTCAAGATGGAAGGCTATTTTTCGATATCCACCGAATCATTTATTTCCTTCATTGAAAAAAGGCCTAATTGGTGGATATTTATAAAAATAAAGTTGCTATACAAAATCCGTGGATCCATGATGGCGACTGGGCTACCGTGGGTAAAACCAGATTTACGTGAAAAAATCGAATCGAACAGTCCCGTGTGAAGAGCCGTCCCGTATTCGATAAAACCGTATACGTGAAAAACTCGAATCGAATAGTCGCGGTCTGAACGTAGCCGAACACTTTTGATTGTTGTGCGTACACCACCAATATTATGTTGATGGTAAAAATACATTTTCCTCATATTATGCCTATTCAGAGACACTATTTGATTTCTTTGCGCAGCGAATTCAATATATTTCAATAAAAATTAGTTATTTCAACATACAGTCTTATTAGCTTTGTATGTTTACTCCACACGGGATCCCGAGATTTTTGACTTTTTCAATTATTTGCATGAGAGGGAGTGAGGGAGAAATAGCAAAATTTGCGCACGCGGGATCCCGTGTGGCGTAAACATACAGAGCTATTGTGGTTGTCACCTTACCGTAGTGCGAAATGTCACTGTCACTCGATCTGTTTGTTTACTCCACACGGGAACCCGAGTTCTTTCTCTGAAAAGTTGAATTGTGGGGATAAAAATGGCAAAGTAAAGCCTAAAATAGAATGAATGCAGAAACTTCGACTTTGACTTCACCGTTGCTGTAAAGTCGACTTTGCTGCACAGCGCTAACACATTCATTTCAGAAGTCGATAATTTGGCAGATAGAATTAACAATTGCGATTGCCATTTAATAACATAACGAAAATTATAAATTTTAAAAGATTGACCAATTTTTTTTTATTTTATGCTACTTTACGTATATTACCTGCAATTATTAAATTTTGCATACAATAAACTCAATCAATTTAAAGGGAAATGCCCAATTCTGGCCCTGGGTACCCACATATAAAAGTATAAGGAAACGATAATGTGCAATTAAAAGAATGAAATGGTTAAGGAATTGGTTTAAAAAAAAGTCCGGATTTTTAAGAAATAGAGGGTGCGGCAAAAGTCCGGCAATGGTCCAATATTTCCTGAAGGGTAGGCGATCGTGTAAAAAATTTCCAGCGAAAGTTGCTCAACTTGGTGGGTGGAATCGTTTACACACAAATCTCACCCCTTAGCGGGGGGTGGGGGTGAATCTAAAATTTTAAATGGCAACCCCCATCCTCCGCAGGGAAAAATGAAACTTTTGCCTGACAATTTATTTTATCCGAAGCCCCTGCACCGCCAAAATTCATCAAAGTATCCCCAAAAATCATTCCTTTGGGGTCCGGGAAGCTTCGGATAAAAAAATGTTTCTAACAAAAGATTGGTATTTCTCTTCGGAGAATCATAATCCGTGAGAAAAAATGTGGTTTGACGTTATTCACCCCACCTCCTCACCCCCTCGCAGGAGTGGGTGTGAATAAAGGTAACATTAACATTTAAGGTTAACATTTGAAATTAGAATTACAGACTCGCCAAAAGTCGAGACCTCGGGAACTTCTGTGCACGTAGGTCAGTGAAAATGCCCCTCTTTTTCGTCTCCGAGAAAGCAAGAAAACGCAAATTGGGAACTTTTTGCGCACGAGGGATCCCGTGTGGAGTAAACAAACAAAGCTATTGGCCCCTGTGCTGGAATCCGAGTGATGGGTCAGTCGCATGCAGATGTCGGTGTCGTCTCGTTTTGTAGTTGGTGTACTGAAAATCGTGTGGCTTGACAAGTCGTTTGAGTTGAAGAAAGTGACGTTTCAGTCAAATTATAACTTTCAGTACAGCATCTTTCTCACTAACGTAGAACACGCCGCCTAAAAGTGAAAATAAAACTACAATAAAAATGATTCCCAGCACACCAAATACATAAGCTGTCATTTACACAGCCACGACAAGAATCGACTATCAGCACACCGCTGCATTAAGGCCCCTATCCACTAGCGAGCATGCATGACATGCAAGAACGAGCTTTTAGATGAACGGGGTAGTGGAGATGAGGCCCCTCATCATCTCCACTTACCCGTTTATCTAAAAGCTCGTTCTTGCATGTCATGCATGCTCGCTAGTGGATAGGGCCCTTTAGCTTCACTATATAAGGCCGTATCAGAACCTAAAAATATACAGCGTGCAGCAGCAGCACCAGAGCAACATGCTGCAGTCTGTATCAGATCCTAGTCTTTTCCGCTGTGCAGCGCACTTTTTATTTGATAGCTAAACCTCAAAATAAAAATTTAAAAATTGCACTAGTTCTACCAATTATTACTCCATGTCCTTTTAAATAATTTAAAACAAAAAATCCCGCGTCTCCTTGTTTAAAATCACTTGCCGCATTACGAAGTGTCAAAAGTGCTGCATATATATGCAGCAAAATTAGGATTTGAGATGAAAATGCAGCACGCTGGTCTGGTGCTGCTTTGCTTGTCATTTTACCAGCCTCAGCCAATAGAAACACTTGTGGTTGCAGCGCTGCATAGGTTCTGATACGGCCTTTGTGAGAGAAAATAGGACTTCCAGCACAGCGGCCATTGTTACTTTCCATATTGTGGAAGGCGAGTTCACTGAGGTGAGAAATTTCAGTCCAGCCTAATTGTAGTTGTTCCCTTTCGGTGATTTTTTTAGGCCAGGATTTGATATTTTTTGTAATTTAGGATAAACAAAAAGATTTAGATATTTTAAACCCTTTGCCACAAAAGGATATTGCAACATGAAATCTAGCACGATCTCAAATTGCTTCCTAGGCTGCTCTCACACTGCCGAATTTTTTACAGCACTTAATTTTCGTTTAGAGGGCCATAACATAGGTAAAATAGTCGAAGAAATATGTGCTGTTATCTGGGAACAGCAGAAAAATATTCATTTGCCTTTGCCGTCTTCTAAAGGTTTAAAAACAAACATCGATTGTCTTTGAACAAAAACTTAAATTTCCCTATTTCGTTGGATATATTAAGGTAAAACACATCCGTTTAAAGCACCTGCGAATAGTGGTTCTATGTTTTACAATTACAAAAAATATTTTTCAATTGTTGTCAATCGTTTTAATTTTTGATTGTCGTAAATTTTGTGTTGATCATTTCTTTAATTTAATTACCCGGTATGCTGGACATCTTATAAATGCTGGGAATCTTAAAAATTAAACAATATGGTTATAGATTATTTATTTGCGATCACATTTCAGTTCGCGGCTGTTTGCAGCATTGTCTTGGTTGTGCCCGGCTGTGTCAAACTGTGCCGTTGATGGAACTCTTCTGTGTCGGACACGGTGTAACACTGTGCCTCGCTGCGTTTAAATGGAAAGCACCCTTTGAACACTTCCATAGAAGCTAACGTTAATAAAGTGGATATCGTAGTAAAATGCATTTGGTTATTGCATAACATAACGATTGATTTGGAAGGAGGCATTTCTTACCACGGCCAACCCCTTCAAAAACACGCAGCATTCCTACACCTAATATAAATAGGTCTAATAACTGATACAGTGAACTAAGTGGAAGCATACGCAATATGTACAAAGATTATTTTAATCAAAAATTAAACATTTATCCCACTTTCTATGGAAGCTTACTCTAATTATCAACGTTTCGGTATCCATTTCGGCCGAATAATCAAACAACACTTATTGGATGAAACCTACGGACGTCGCACAGTGGGGCTCGTCCATAGAAGGTTCTGCTCAAAACTCAATTTTCAAAATGTGGATTTTTGCAAAAAAAATTTTTATCAGCGTAGTTGTAATAATGTATCAGATCACGTGTACAAATATTGAGTCGCTGACAGTTATAAGTCATCGAGTGCAACTTTGCGCATTTTCGTGAAAATGTCGTTTAAAAAATCCCCTACAAAAAAATACACACTAACACAAAATTTAAGCCCTATATAAGGAACCGATGAACTTATAATATAATAAAAAAGGGTATAAGAATCCACATACCTTGCTTGAACACCGACATAACACATTTAAATAGATTTTAGCGTTAAACGTTAGAAATAAAATGTTTTAATATCGCACATAAACTGTCATACGTTATCGGATAGTTTTTATTTTGCCTCCTAAACCGTAAACTTTAAGCTGATGCACTCGATGACTTATAATCGCCAGCGACTCAATATTTGTACACGTGATCTGATACATTATTACAACTACGCTGATAACATTTTTTTTTGCAAAAATCCACATTTTGAAAATTGATTTTTGAGCAGAACCTTCTATAGACGAGCCCCACTTTTTTTATGTGGAAGACTAGAGCTCAGGGAAAGCCCTTTGTACTGTCGACAATCTATTTTCTTCGTATAGAGTGCAATGTCGAACAGCAAGCTCTAGTCGATAGATAGTGAAGGGGAAGAGAGAAGTAGGAAGGAACTGTCGCAACCACCTAATAATCCCAACCATTTCTATCGCGACTCTGGCATCGGGGCAATGAGAAACAACTTGCTGGAGTGTTATGCCTCCTGAAACAAGTTGAATCCCATCAACCAACCGATGACATGCGCTTGGTGGAGCGCGGCAGTGCTAGCGGAAGGCTGTGACAGGAGGGAAGGTGGGAAAGGCGAAGGACCGTGGGGCTCTGCCGGGACTCGAACCCGGGACCTCTGGGATAGTAGCCAGGCGCCTTACTCCCTAGACTACCGAGGCCCCCACTGTGCGTCGGCTGAAAACAACGGGTGTAATGTGCGAATGACAATAGCAGAATGCTTGTTTGAAAAATTCGGCCGAATACGACCGTTTCTCGATATAAGTGACAACCGCAATTCGCATTAACTCACTTAAAGTGACACGTGTCACTTTTTTCGAGAACCACCAATCTTATATGGTGCACAATCTTATCAGTTTGGATTTTAAGCGGGATAACAATGTTCATGTTTAAGATAAATTCAGGAACAAAAGATTATCCTCGTTGATGTTTGTGGTCCTTAATGCAGATTAAGTAAAGCCAGGATACGCATACCTTATAAAATAGTTCAATCTTGCTAGCAACATTTGCAGCAACGATACGGGAATTAACTACTATGCATTTTACCAGTGTGTAAGTGAACATTTTGCTGTTTATCATAGTAAAGCTAAAGTAACTAACTGCTAGTAACATTAAGTGCAGTAGAAATAAGTGTACAAGTAAATAAGGTATTGCATTAAGTTCAGAAGTTTAGAATATTGTTAAGATCTTACGTGCACGTACTAAGGGTCGTAAACATCAACCAGGATTTGCAAGATCTCCAATTAAGGATTTCTTTATCCAGTTTATAACCGGTTTTAAATAATTTGCGATGGTTACACTACAAACTTCAATCTAAAAGTTGCGGGAACCAAAAATTATAATTGCTCGATTTAAATTACAACCTTACATAATCCATTCCAACTTTCCCTTTAAGCGATTTCCAAACCGGAAAAAGTTTCACACAAACAAAACATACACGTAGGATTTCGTGTAAATTGTCGCCATAAATGTCTATTTTAAGAAATTGCTAAATTGGCCCGTAAAGATGCAATAAAGACCCTTGAATACACCTAGAATAATTGCCCTGAGCCTAACGGGAACCGTGACGAGCTAATAAATAAGCTAATTTTGACTCGATTTATCTTTATATTGTTTTCTTTTTTCTAGACCGGAAGCTTTCGCACAAACGGCGAAAATCGATTTCGAGATTTTGACAGATATACACGTTTCACTTCACGTCTAGTCACTGAGAAGGTTTTTTTCGCTTCACAGGTTTCAATACGTGTCAGTCTACCTGTCGGTGGCAGCTTTTAAATCCACGTAATTTAAATTATAAATATGAATCATATACAATCCTACACTTCGGTCCAACTATACATTTTCCTTTAGCATTCACAAGTGATTTGCTTAATCGCAGCTCTTTAATTCCATTAATGTTCTCTAGGTTAAAAAACCAGGGGTCAGCAAGCAAGTACGAAATTACGTTTTCGGATTCAATTTATCGTACGGCAAACACCTAGAGATGATTCTGGAACACAATCCAGCAATTCTACAATATTCATTAATTACACCGAGACGAAATTTTTACTTCGCATAATAAAGAGGCAGAAGTTTTGTAATCGTGTCAGTAAAATTGAAAAAAAATACTTCGACTTTCCGGAAATCGAAAGTGGAGCATGTTTCATGAAAAAGAGAATTTATTTTGGTTGTCTGTACGTCACTTCTCGTTCCCAGGGGCGATATCTTTTAAAGCAATTGCGTTATATTTTAAAGCAATTTAGGAAATAACAGAAAATCGCTTTGCGTATTTCGGCGCATCAGGTCAATATCCCTCTTCTGGTGATATAAGGAACAAGAAAATTTTGCAAAATATTGATTAGTTGGTCATTTTTAATTAGTGATAATAATGTATCACTTTTATTGTTTTCTCCGGTATAAAGGAGATGTTAAAAAACAAAAATTTGTCTGATTGATTTGAAAAAGCTCTTCTAAACGCTGCTCGAATACTTGATATTCTGACTGTGTCTTTTTTACTTAGAACAAGAAAAAAAAATATATAATAATTGATGTGGTGGTACAATAAAGTTTTGATACAATATTTTGAAATTAATTTATATTATATTATGGAGGTAGTTTATGATATAATAGGAAACGTCAAATGTCAGTTCAAGTAATGTTCACGACATTTTAAAGTCAAGTAAGTGAATGGAAAACGCAACATGACTTTCAGGTAAATTTGAAGCCAAGAACTCAAGTCTTCATTATATGTAATGACTGTCATTTTGAATATTCATGATTCATTAACATATGTAGCTATAAAAACCAAAAGTTTGATCCCAGTAGGAAAAAAATCGCTTCGAAAAGCCTTTTAAAGCGCTTTTTTGAAGCAGCAAAGCGCTTACCTTCCGTAAGAAGCTTCATGTTATTTTAACATTGCATGTCCGCAGAGCTCAGCACTTTATTATGTTTCGTAAAAAAGCTTTTAAAATGATCTGCTGATATTGTGCTGAGGTACCGCTGTTGTAGGAAGCAGAAGGAAGCTCTAAAGCTACTGACAGAATCAGGCGCAAACGCCGTGCGGACATTGGCTTCGCGGTATGTGGCGACTTTTCACTGACATGATGTTGCGGTGTCGGCGGCGCGCTCCGACTTTGAACACAACAACGAAATCAAAGTGACAAGTGGACGTGATTGGGAAAAAAATTGAAAAACCTGAATGATTTACATATCATTTTTCTATCCTACAGGGTTTGTCTTTTTTTTAGGTGCTAATTTAATTACCCCAATTTGGAAAAATAAAGAATTTCATTAAAAAATATAAAAATCAACAAATTTGCTATCACAGCCAACACCAACACACGACTCCAAACATATGCCCACCACCACCAAAACACGACTCAAAACACAAACATCTCTTGACACACGCGGCGGCAACGCGCAGAAAGTAGAAAGTAAAGCAACTTGCGCGGTGTGTGCGTAGCGTAAATCAGCATTTCGTTAGTGCGCATTTGAATACACTACTTCTATTCTCTCTGTCATTGCCCGCACGGCGTTTGCGCCTGTTTCTGTCAGCAGCTTTACTGCTTTATATTTGCTCCGCAGCAAAGCACTTGTATTTTTTCCTACTGGGATGTTAAAATTGTAAACACATGTAAATGAATCAATACAGATGTACATATACATATTTCTTGTACGTATAAAGCTGCATGTCTCTTCATACTTTGCGAAGGAAACAAGAGCACATCATAAGTAATTTGTGTCCGCGTCGCTGCTTCCATGTCATTTAAACCAAGGACTCAACGTTTTTCGGACGGCGAGATGAATGTTGTTTGGTGCAATAGATGTGTAATTAAAAGCCCACATTTAAGTGCTCCTAAACTTGCTATTGAAGCCGAGAAATACATGTAAACATTCCCACCATCTAATCGGGGTTCGCGTTTTGGCAGAAAGTTAAATTCAACGTTTTTAAATCGAACGGTAGATCGTATGTATAGAAACCAACTTTTTCCATATAATACCCGGGACAGACTAGCACCATTAATGACGAATATGACGTCAGAATGACGTAGACCCATATAAAAGATATGGAAGTAAAATGGAGTCTACGTCATTCTGACGTCATATTCGTCATTAATGGTGCTAGTCTGTCCCGGGTATAAACAACGCCAACTTTTTCCATATAAACCAAGCTGTTGAGAACGGCGCCGAAAGGATTCGGCCGAGCGCACATTGAGACGCAGGCGACACAGGCAGAGCAGCACAGTTTCGGTGTTTCATGATTTTTAAGGAAGAACCGCGAATTGCAACGCAGAGCAGATGACATGAATACTGCGCCAGGCGCAGGCTTCAGGACACTACTGGATGGGTCACAGAAACTGTGTGCTACGTGCCGCGTACGGACTTTTTTTTTAAAAATGGAAGAAAAATTAATCGATTTTAATAAATTTTTAAATTCCTCATCTGAATTTGACTTATGCCGCCCATACACGACGACACATGTTGACCAATTTGGTTGACTACTTTGTCCGTGTTGTTTGCCACACACTTACATTTTGGTTGGCCAACCACTCCACACACGACAAAACTTTTTGTTAGACTCAACCAAGCTGATCAACATGTCTTGTCGTGTATAGGCGGCAAACAATAATCTTCACAGTATTTCCGCAAAATGAAAGAACAATATATCGCCGCGCCAGCATTTCATTCGCGTTCCTTCGATTATCGAGTCATGTTTTCGGTCTAACCCGATAGTCGGATAATAGTGAAAAGTAGGCTTAACGCCTAAGAAGATTCTTAATCATCCCGTGAAAGTCCTAAAATCGGATTAACCGTTCCGAGCTTTGAGGTTTACAATTGGAATGATAAAAAAAGTTTCCACCTGCTTTTCTCCGACTATCGGATCAAGTTTTCCGTCTGAATCAATAGTTGGGGAACCGAGTGAAGCCTAAAACATGCCCAAGAAAATACTGAATCTTCCCGTGCAAGTCCCATCGCAATCGGATTAGCCGTTTCCCAGATTAGCCCGAACAAACAGACAGACAGACATACAGACATACTCGGAACATTTGGGTTCCTGTTCTTTCCGTATCAATCAACAATTGAAACGCAGGGATACTAGACGCTTGTTTGCAACAAATGGGTACCGCGCTTAACAAAACTGCTCCCCAATGTGCTTAGACAACTGTGTAAGGCCATTTTTTTGCCCTGCTCTGCGCTTACTGCGTGACACAACTCAATGTGCGCCTTAGCTTATACGTGGATCTGTCATAAAATCCCTACTGAAAAAAGTACCTCTAAATTGATCACGCGTTATATTTCTGTGGTGCTAAGGCAGAACCCGATATGTAAAATAGGTAATTTTCGATATTGGGTCAAGTAATATTGGATCATCGCAGTATTGTAAGCATATGGACATATTGGACTCTTTAGTTTTGATCTAAATTATTTTAGAGAAACAGTCTACAATTTTGGCTTTGGGGAACATTTTCAATCAGAAACTTTCGACTGTTGGCAATATAAACGAAAAATTGTTTTTTTGACATATCGGGTTCTGCCTTAGCACCACCGATTTTATACTAGCAAAAGCTCGCGTGCGTTGCAACGCTTTTCAATAAAAAAAGTTATGTGTGCACAGTCCGGAATAGAAAAAAGGTATAATAAAAAAAAGAAGAAATCTGCAAAACATGATATGACAACTTCTTTTAAAATGCGAGGTTGAGCGCCAGCTATCGGAAAAATTTTGAACTACGTGCACAACAGACACAATCATATTCAGAATACGTCCTCAGCCTGTGGATAACTTGCCCTAGGGCGACCTCAACATTTTTTTTCCTAAAAAAGGGCTAAAAAATTTCGAATAAATGCATTGGCTCAAGACGAACATAGGCAACATTATAAGACGACACTACTGATTTGATCCTGAAAAGAGCCGTTGCTGCTTCTCGTTTTCGTGTTCCATCGTTTCATGTTTAGAAGTTTGCACAGATGGTCATACCACCGCACGGCACTGGAAATACAAAAATATGCATAATATATTAATGCAAGGTTAACAATTCACAGTAACGCTTCTTTATAAACGATACTCGGTCAGTGTTGGCATCAATCGATTAATTTCAGCAATCAATTAATTAATTGATTAAAAATTTAACCGATTAAGTTAATCGCGACAAGATTAATCGAGATTAAAATATTAATTCTAATCGCGATTAATTTAATTAATCGTTAATCGTCAATCGTTAATTTGATTGATATATGACTAAAGCCTGAAATAGTATAATAGACGTAGATCGACGTACGTTTTTAACGAATTTAGATGTACGTATCTGTCACCGTAAACCTTGAAGTACAATCGACCATAATAATCGCAGAAACCATGGTTTGAATTTGAGTCTGAATACAACAAATATGCGATTTTGACATTACAGCGCCGTCAACTGGGATCCAAATCCCATAAGATGGCGTTATATTACGTTTAACGAAACATTAACGAAAACAAGTACATATATGCGATGTACGTTTATTATAGTCAATCATTTATTTTCACATGGGCGCCCTTGGGCCGCCAGGGTTGACGTACGTTCTTTCACGTCTATTATAGTACTGGCTTAAGTCATATCGTGTTAGTTTTGATTAGTATGAATACATTAAAAAGCTGATTACATTTAATTAGGTTGAAAAATAATAAAATGGCATCCGTATACCCTTGGCACGGCACTGATGTTGGGCAGCATAACTGCGGTCCCATTTAAGGCCAAACGTAAATGAAAAGTAACGCAGAAGTGAAGTAGACTTACTTCCACTGAAGTAGATGTAACTTCCACTTCACTTCCATTTTGGTCACTCTCATACATTCATATGCAATGGCACCTAATTTCACCTCATTTCACTTCCCATTTCGGTTTGGCTATTAGTCTTGCACAGAAGTTTTAGTAAGACAGAGGCATACTGCAACAAGTCTTATTAGCAAAACAATACCCAAGATAAATTCAGAGTAGAATAATGAGACCTCGTAACAATAACAGCATACTATGTTGTCTCAATCACTCACACTATGTGAGGACACACTATTCTAAATATGCTTATCTCTTACTTGAACGTATTGTACTTTACATAAACAAGGAAGAACCGTTAACTTCCGTGGGTTTTCGTAGATGTTGGATCTATATGTCTTTCATTTGCGTATTATTTCGTGCGTTTGGCGGTTAGTAAATTAAACATATATTGTGTACACACGTCGTAATTACTATGCTGGTATTTTTGTCATTCCGCATAAAGTTAAAGTTACTACGTTATCAAAAATTGCTATAGACGATGAAGCCATCGAACATAGCATTCTTAGTACTTCAAGTTCAAGTAGACAGAACGAAATTGACAATGGGAATCAAATAACATCTTCAACCCAAAACACTAGAAAAAATCGGTCAAGTGAATCTTCTTCATCATCTTCTGTTTTATTTGACGGCACCTTCTTCAAACTAGTTTCTGAGAAATCTTCTGACAATATTCTTGCTGCAATAGGTATGTATGATGTTCATCACAAAAGAAAACAGTAATTAAAGGATATGTACAGTAACACTTGCCTTTAAAAAGATAAAAATTCCGAAATTTTGTAGTTTTTTTTGATATGAACGAGAAACAATTAATCGTAATCTTGATTAGCGATTGGCGATTAGATTAAATTAATCGTCAATCGGCGATTAACGATTGAAAATATTAATATTTAATCGTTAATCGCGATTAACTTTTTAATCGTTAATTTTTAATCACTAATCGGATTAATTTTTTGCCAACACTGTACTCGGTGTACTTTCACTTGCAAGTATTACAACATTTCTGGCATTACTGAGTTGAGTTGATATTTTGCTAATAGTCATCATGTCGCTCATTAAAATTTCCGTGTCTGTTACCAACTTTCAAAGAGCAGCCAGCAACTCAATGTCATGATTATCATTAATCCCAGAACATTTTCTATCTCCTATATTGAGGAGAATAGTTCTGAATTCTGAGTTTTCCGATTCCGCTCTCATATTTTGTTTTAAATGACGTTTTTCAATCTGTCCCTATGACTGATCATTTTAGACACCTATCGATTACTTGCGGAGATGGCAACCCATAATGATCCATAGTTTTCCGCCAATTGAAAGAACAATATCTTGGAGTGACTGCATTTCATTCGTGTTCCTTCGATTATCGAATCAAGTTTTCGGTTTGATCTGATAGTCGGATCAGAGTGAAAAAATAGCCTAAACGCCTAAGAAAATACTGAATCATCCCGTGAAAGTCCTAAAATCGAATTAGCCCTTTCCGAGCTTTGAGTTTTACAATTGGAATGATAAAAAAAAGTTGCCACTCGCTTTTCTCCTACTATCGGATCCGTATGAACCGTTAGTCGGATCCCAGTGAAAAATCCTAAAACATGGCCAAGAAAATACTGAATCTTCCAGTGAAAGTGCCATCGCAATATCGGATTAGCCGTTTTCGAGATTAGCCCGGACAAACAGGGAGACGAACAGGCAGACCCAGGCATACCAACAAAAATTTTAAAAATACTTGATTTTGTTTTAATCGGCCGGCTGTTGATAGGTTTTGGTCTAAAGTTGTAAAAGTAACGATTCCACCCTACCAACTTCCAGAGTTATGAGTCGTCAAAGTCAAAATTTTGGTTTTTTTAACTAAAATTTCAACTTCAACTACCTTTTTCTCTAAAAAATACGTAGTTAACCTATACTTTTTTTTCCAAAATTAGTAAGCTTGAAGTATTTCCTATAAAAAATGTAGTTTTTATGCTACGGCCTTTACTTTTGAAGTTATAAGCAATTTTCGTGATTTACAATTTTAGATAGCTGGGAGTATTTTGAGTACACTGATACCGCCGTATTCATCAAAGTAAGTTATAGCGTTACAAAAATACAGGGTGATATGTAAAACTCTAACAAAAAAATTTTAAAACGCCCTAACAGCTAAACTGTTACGATTTCCCCCAACCAATACCAATTTTTATTCGGCTAACCAAAACCTATCAACAGCCGGCCGCTTTGTAAACTCAGCAGCAACACCCTGTATACATGTACCTTCATGAAACTTATGTTCGAGAATGTTATTTTAAAAAGTGAAATTTTCGAGCAACCTTCGTTATACTTGGATAGGGGTCACACTAGAGAGCGATTGCACATCTTTTATTCTTCTTGCCTAACTATTTGCTTCAAGTACAACTTGATATTACTTAAAGCATACAGCTCTGAAATCCACATACTCAATTAAAATGAATGATATAAATTTATTCATCGCGTCATGTTTACACCTAATCCAGACAGAGCGTTCTCATAAGATCAAGTTAAAGTCAAAGAAAGTTTTTTTTATGTGGTAATATCAAGCTTAGGAATCACCCTTTGTACTACTAGTCCGTCATGTCGTTCAAGTCATGGTGCAATGTTTAGTAGTAAGCTTGATTTGAAGGATAGAGGAGAGGGGGTATGTTAGGCGTCTGGAGGGTGCGTGATTAGATGTCGATGGACCTTGCGTTTGAACTCTGTGATGTTATATAAGTTCGGAAACACCGACTGCGGAAAACAGTTCCACAATCGAATTGTTCTATTTATAAACGAATTTCCAAACCGTATTGTGCGCGAAGAGGAGGGTGGTAGGCGTAGTGTGTTGGGGGGTGCGCCAAGTTAGGTAGTCTTGTGTTGCGGGAAAAAAGTTGCCGTGTAAGCAGGACGCTTCTAATTTCAGTGGAGCAGTCGCTATGGTAATAGCGGCAGAATTTAGAGAGGGCTGCCCCATTCCTACGATGGCTTGAGGATTCTATGAAGGAGCAAAGGGTGTTATCGCCAATGAGTTTTTGCGCGGTTTTGCACTTTGTCCAGCCAAGCCAAGGTAGTTTTTGGGGCGCTAGCCCAGTTATAAGAATTGTATTCAAGGCGGGGCCGAATGTAGGACTTGTATATTAAAGCCAGGGCAACCGGCTGGAGAAGGAATTTGCATCTCTTCAGGAATCCCAGGCATTGGAATGCTTGCTTGGCAATTTGAGATATATGATTATTCCTTCGCAGATCTGCAGCTAAAGTTTCGCCTAGGATGGTAAGAGATGAGTCAGCCATTGGATTATCTGTGCCCACTGAGATAGAGGGAAGGACAGTGCAGCTTTTAATGGAGATAAGACAGTATTTTGTTTCAGTAGCGTTGAATTCGACACGATTCTTGGGGCCCCAGTCAAACATGAGTGCAACGTCCCCGTTGAGAGTGTCGGACATGAGCTCACGGTCTAAAAGTCAAGGTGTGGCAAGTGCTTGTCTTATGTTGTCGAAGGCGTAGGAATAACGCAGAGTACCGTCATCGGCGAAACTGTGAAGTGGGTTGGAGGGGATTGAGAGCAGATCGTTAATGAATATTAGAAAGAAAGCTGGCGAGGGAATCGACCCTTGGGAACACGTTATTGATATTGTAATATTTGACGTAATATGAGAACGACAGGTCTTTCACTTCTCTCTTCAGAAAAAAGCTAAGACTCACACCCACATCTTAATTCACCGCGGATTAAAAAAAATTTGATTCGGCATGAATAGAAATCAAATTTGAAAATAATTATCTTCTAATATAAATTAATTGCCTTTTTTCGAAATGTACGATTGCGATAATAACCGATAAAGGTTCAAAACGGAACACATTCGACAAGTACTCTGTACCAGTTGGATCTCCGAATTTTGCACCATTACCATTTAAAAAATTAGCATCGGAAAGCAAAACATAATGAAATATCAAGAAGTGTTGAAGAAGCTCTTTTTAATATATTCACTTCAGACCATAGACCACTTCAGAAATTAGTTGCTACTCTCTAATAGTATCATTACGTCACATTCAGTAGTTTTCAGCGAACTTGAAGCAAAGAATAGCGAACAAAACATAGTACACGCCCCAACTAAACTGAAAAAATTACAAGAAAGTTTCCTTTAGAAAAGACACTTATTTTCAACTTGGATGAATACTATTTCATTTTAAGTTATTAAATCCCAACCTTAAAGCGTCGTACAGCTACAAATTCATAGTAAAAAATCATAAAGGGAAAGGATATTTACAGGTGTACTGAGTGAGGGATGTTTACGAGTACATCATTTGTGTGCCTGTAGCTTCTGCGGATGTTAAGACCCGATTCACCCAAGTTGAAAATAAGTGTCAATTACCAATGTAATGTGGGTCAGGATTAAAAATAAACGTAAAACTTGTTTGTAAATATTCAATCCGCCGTAGTTGAAGTTTTCGTGCCTCTCTAATAGTCTCTTTTAAATCTCTATTAGTGGGATTTATTTGTGAGGCTTAAGATAAAAAATAGGAGTTGAGGGTCTTATATGCGTATTCCTCAAGCGTTCTTGCAGGTCGTTGTTGATATATATTATTTTGTTTATTAAGTTCATATGACATGTTAGCTCCAATGACATGCACGAGAATATTAAGAAAAGACTACAAGCTGCTAATAGATGTTTCTAGGCGCATTACAATCTTTTAAATCAAGGCTAATATCTAGAAACTGCAAACTGTATAGGAGTCTCATGAGACCTGTACTAGTATACAGTGCTGAGACATGACCGCAAACAAAAAAGGACGAAGAAAACTTAAACATATTCGAAGGGAAAATAAAGAAAGAAAAATATGGACCTATAAGAAACGAAAATGGACAACGTATAAGATGGGCAGGATATGAAGCTAGAATGCCATCCGAACGATACAGTAACAAATATCCGATCCTGTAGGTCTTAGAAATAGGGGAAGACTGCCAGTCGGCGTGACTGTGTTTAAAAAGATCTCAGGATAATAGCCGTAATAAGATGGAGAGAAGTTGTATTAAACAGGAATGAAGCTAACGAATCAGGCCAAGTTCTCTCCGAGATGTAGAACCTCAAGAAGAAAAAGAAGCAGCATCGAATTATTACAAACAAGAAATAAATGTATTTGAAATAATCGGACTACAAAATGTTATACGTAAATACGATTTCTTATGAACATGCATCGCATAGTTTTGATGTATAGAAAGCCCATTTTATATTAACTTTTTCGTTTGGTTATTAATACAACTTGCCCCAAAATATTAGTATTGAGATATTTATTAGTAGCTTCAATTATACCTTATAAATAATTAGTCCAAATATCCATCCAAATTTTAAGTGAGTTACAATAATCAATAAAGTCCAAGTTATTGAACTTAACTACATCCAAAAACGTGTGAAAGCAAGTTTTATTCGATGAAATTATCACGACACATACGTGCATCTTCATTTAGCTGAATTTAATATCGCTTTTTTTCAGGATATGCGATGGTAGTACAAATTAGAATTATCTGTCCAACGTAACGTTGCCTTTAAAACATCCGTTTTCACATGTAAATTTATTAACAACTAGCTGGGACCCGGTGCGCCTATGCTGCACCCATAAACCAATAGTAGTAATCAGGTGATATGAATTTTGAATTTGGAATGACTCCACACAGAGCTAATAATATTGTACTTGTCATACCCTTTCATTTAATACCCATACCGAATGGCTTGCAAAGAAAAAGGTAATCCACCATTTTGCGTTGGCCGCCATTTTGAATTTGGAATGACGCCACAGAGCTAATAATATTGTACTTGTCATACCCTTTCATTTGATATCCATACCGAATGGCTTGCAAAGAAAAAGGTAATCCGCCATTTTGTGTTGGCCGCCATTTTAAATTTGGACCCATCGATCTGAAACTTTGGGAATCGTATTTTTTTCGGAAAAAACCAAAATAATATAGATCTGAGCTCTTTAGCAGTAATTCGAAGAGTACCTCCCATACAAAAGTTCGAATTTTACGGATATCGGTACACTACAGCCATCCGAAGTGTTCGAGATAGAGCAAAATAGACCGCGTAGGAACAACCGCCGTACCCGAAAACCCCTATATACAAAAATTCATGCCAATCGGATGAGCGGTTTCGGAGTCTATTGAACATTTACAGACAGACATACTTTCACTTTTATATAATACTAGCTGGGACCCGGCGCGCCTATGCTGCACCCATAAACCAATAGTAGTAATCAGGTGATATGAATTTTGAATTTGGTATGACTCCACACAGAGCTAATAATATTCTACTTGTCATACCCTTTCATTTAATACCCATACCGAATGGCTTGCAAAGAAAAAGGTAATCCACCATTTTGCGTTGGCCACCATTTTGAATTTGGAATGATGCCACAGAGCTAATAATATTGTACTTGTCATACCCTTTCATTTGATACCCATACCGAATGGCTTGCAAAGTAAAAGGTAATCCGCCATTTTGTGTTGGCCGCCATTTTAAATTTGGACCGATCGATCTGAAACTTTGGGAATCGTATTTTTTTCGGAAAAAACCAAAATAATATAGATCTGAGCTCTTTAGCAGTAATTCGAAGAGTACCTCCCATACAAAAGTTCGAATTTTACGGATATCGGTACACTACAGCCACCCGAAGTGTTCGAGATAGAGCAAAATAGACCGCGTAGGAACACCCGCCGTACCCGAAAATCCCTATATACAAAAATTCAGGCCAATCGGATGAGCGGTTTCGGAGTCTATTGAACATTTACAGACATACTTTCACTTTTATATATATAGATAGATATCATTTAAGTTTTAAAATTGATATTGCTTCGAACAACGATGAAAAACACGAAGATTAGACGTTTGTTGTCGGTCAAAAATAAAAACTGGCGCCAAGAAGAACGAAAATAATAAAAATAAAAACAAATACTTTGTCGTCTGTACTTTTAAATTAAGTGGAAATGCATATTTGTGCCCACGTTTCACGAAATAAAAGAAATACGACAAGATGTTCTTTATTTTTTTTCTACTAAATTAACGTTGCTGATGATGCTTTCGAATTGTCGACTGTTTATAAATTTTATGTGATTTTCTATTATTTAAATTTATAATTTTAAAAATCTGAAATAAATTCTTTTGTGATAATTGGCATTTTGGATAGTTTCTATTTATAAATAAGCACTGATCTATCTAGAGTGTTTTTAATACGCTTTTATTAACTTCTTTTGTAACTATGTAAACAAATCTTAGAAGTTAAATTTAATCCACTTCGCGGTTTCCGATTGAGCTGAAATTTTGCATACACGTTTAGTTTATATGACAATGCAATCTGACCATAAAAAAATCAAGATGACGGTTCCAAGATGGCGGCCGAATTTTGCAATTTTGTTCCCCGACCCCCGACATGGACATCAAATGAAACGGTGTGACAAATAGAATACACTTAGCTGTGTGGCGTCACTACAAATTCAAAATGGCGGCCAACACAAAATGGCGGAGTACCATTCTCTTGAATGAAAGTGTATGAAGGAGTCTGATGATGGAGCCAAGAAGCAGATAGTGCTACACTGTAAAAAACTTCTGTGGTAATTTTACAAAAAAATATACTGGAAGTTTCATTCACAAGCAGTTTTGTAAATTTGCAATATATATTATTAGGAATATTCCTAATCTACTTTACGCATTTTTATCAACTGTGTAGTAAATATACATTATTTGTGGAATGTAAAAATACAATTAGTATTGGAGCTTTTACGTCATAGTTTTGTAAATTTCCAAAACTCTTATGTTGTAACTTTTTACCAGAGAAGGGTACAGGGAAAAACGGCTAAAGATTCCCGCCCTGCGCCAATGTGCTTGGCCCTGCTTGAATTATTTTCAAGCGTCAAATTTTATTCCTAGTTTACCCCCACTCCCTATACATAAAAAATAGCATTTTGCTCACCATGTCTTGTTAAGCATGTACGTGAGGCAACGCCTATCAAAATTTCTTGGCTGTTGCAAGAACTGCCGAGATCCTAATCAAAGTCAAAGGTCTGACCTTAACTTAAGAACAATCGGATATATATGCTTAGTATTCCATTGTTGCCTGTGAATTATATCCATGAGAGGAAAAATTTAAACCTTACATTCCAATAACCAATTTGTAATTTTACTGAAAATTTATGTTCTAAAATTACGCCTCTTACTGTAAAATTACAATATAAAGTGTATAAAGTATAAAGATTTTTTTAGTACATAACATTGATAAATATACTTAGAAATAATGTAATTTTCCTACATAAACGATTTAGAAAAATACACAACATTGTGTAAAATATACGTCACATTCATGTAATCAACATTTACGTTATGCAGTATTTATTTTTTTATGTGAAGTTACAAAATTTATAGTACAATTACAATAATTGTGTAGTAAATTAGTATTTCATATCACGATTTGTAATTTTACTGTACATTTGCACAAAATGTCATATCGCAAGCGTCCCTCAGGGCACCGGGCGCAACCCTGTTGTAGTTTAAGAGAAACGAACATGTACTGCCGGAACAAGCCATGCCAAATGAACCGTTCGAGTCAGCACGTCAGGCTATGAATATGGACCAACGACAATTGTTCAATTACATCACGATGATCATACAAGCTCAATAAAATGGAGACCAATGGCGAGGGAACCTCTTCGTAACCGGTGGTGCAGGTACAGGCAAAACCTTCCTACGGAAAGCAGGTTGTGAAGGTGGGGCCCTAACCGGAGTTGCGTTTAGTAGGTGGTTCTACGTTACATAGCTTACTCAAGTTGCGGGTGCAGAAAGACGGAAACATTGTAAATATGCCTCTCCTCACAGGTAATTACTTAAGAGTCATGCGTCACGTCAGGAATGGCAACACGTGGAGTTCTTGTTTGTTGACGAAATTTCAATGGTTCCTTATGAAATGTTGTGCATGATTGATGCCCGTTTTCGTCAGAACTTTAACGAACCTGTCGGAGGCATAAACATCATACTTTTTGGTGATCTGATGCAGCTGCCTCCAGTGAGAGGAAAACAAGTGTTTCAACAATTAGAACACATGAGACCAGCTACTCATTTATGGCGACTATTCACATTAGTAGAACTCAACTGATGCAACTCGAAACATGGGGAACAATAGTTTAGAATATGTCATACCTAGGGACATTAATAAAACTGGTGGACTCCCAAGCAATCTAAAAATGTTTGTGGGTGGCAAAATAATGTTGCGATCTAACATTGATGTGGAGGAAGGCCTCGTCAATGGAACATTGGTTTCATCTCGGAAATCATCTGGTTTCATTTCCGACGAGACCAAATGCATGACACCGACATTCCGTCAATTAGAGTAAACTTTGGCAAGGATGGCGAACATGTAATTAAGCCCATAGCAAAATAAATCCCCGCCAAGTACAGTTATGGCACTGTTGAAAGGCGCATGTTGCCAGTACTTCTGAGTTGGGCGTCGACAGTACATAAGATGCAAGGTTGTACGGTGGATCATGCAGTAGGCTATTTGGGACTTCATACCTTTGCTTCTGGGCAAGCGTACGTTGCTTTAAGTCGCGTAAAATCGCTAAATGGACTTCAGATTGAGGAAATCGACCGCTCAAAGCTCAATGGGCAAGACTCCTTGCAAGAATGACGCATTGGCGGAAATAGAAAGAATGCCCACTCAACGATTAAATTTCAATGCGCAGGACCGTGAAAGTAACACAAGGGAACAATGAAAAAACTACTTTCTACTCATGTGAATAATCACGTGGAGACATATTATGTGTATCTTCTTTGTAAATATGTAAATATTGTAATATACTTAATTATTATAAAACTGTTAAAAATGCTAACTAAGCAAACTTTAAATGTATTCTGAATCAGTCGTAAATATGTCAAAGTTATTTTAAGACTGAAAAGTCGGTATGGGGGTATCAAATGAAAGTAGAAAGTAGCTTTGTGCCGTCATTCGAAATTCAAAATGGCGGCCAACCCAAAATGGCGTATTATCTTTTTCTTTTATGGGAAACAAATGAAAGTGTATGACGAGTATAGTACAGTAAGCTCTGTGACGTCATTTTAAATCTAATATGGTGGTGATCACAAAATGGCGGAAGACATATAATACTCTAAAAAGTAGAAAAGACATAATGTATAATAGACTAAAAAGTAGAAAATGAAATATATAGTTTAAAGAACTAAAAATTAGGCTTTAGGCTGGGGCGCTATTTACCTATTTCTTATTTAATTAATATTGGAACCTTTCGTTAGCGTCCACGCTTTTTTACATTTAAGTAAGTTATATGTATAATTTTTACCAATAACTTCATTAATTGAATTCTTAACTTTTCGAAAGGTAGGTTGTTCCCATATACTGGCTAGAGCAAAAAAACTACATTCAAAATTATTTTTTAGTTTTTAGTACATTTTTAAGTAAAAGCTTAATTTTTAGTTCTTTAAACTTAGCTTAGTTCAAACGAAAACAATATTAATTATATGTGAAATAACAAAAATTTTGAAGGGCAAGAGTTGAAGTATATGACATACCAATTTTTGAAAACAGACCTTTCTTGTTTTAGACACGTAGTAAGCTATATTTACAGATTAAATTCTAGTAATAATATATTTTGTATTTTCAGCCCGAGTTTTATATCAATTATTGATGGACAATAATTGAATTAAACGTGGCGAATTAATTCTATAACGATACCCCCATTCTAATACCACGTATGAGCATTTTTAGGAAATTTTTTTTTGTGAAAGATTATTATGTATTTTGCAATTCTCACAACAAAACAAAATCCTATGGTCCTACTATAAAATATAATAACGGTAAGTACTGCAGAAGAAATAAAAAGCAGTTTTTTGCTTCTCCTAAAAAATTTGGGATTTTTCTCGTACGTGGTATTAGAATGAGGGTATCGATATATGTATCCTTATCTTCTGATTTTAATGTGATTTAAAAATATTGTTGGACATTTTAATTCTATGATCGTCAAGGCTATGGTTGAAAGGTTGGCGTCATACCAAGTAAAAGAGAGGCGCAATGAAGGAAATACACGACAGTCACCATCCTCTTCTCGTAAATTGAGAACAACTGACGAAAAGAAAAATCTGTTAATAACTATACATTGTATGTTTCATCACACCAAACTGTAAAACTATAACCGTATCACCAACAAAAGGTGCCAACGAGAGCATCTATTACGCATATATTACCTTGTACAAATTTGGTTGGAAATAACGCTACATATAGTATGATATTTAAATTAGATTAGAAACTAATGTAGAAAAAGTATTCCCGATAGAAGAATATGGAGAGAAAGAACATGGAGAAAGCCTCCCGGCAACACCATTCAAATAAAAATGTCGCTGAATCTATGAGGAAATAAATGCATTTCTACAATATAATAATCTAGTCAAATGACGGTAAACTCGGAAAAATTCTTTTTAGTTAAAGAGCTTATGGTATAGACCAGGGGTCGGCAACCTATGACCCGCGGGTCACAGAAATGACTCATTTGATAATTTCAAGTGACCCACTTTAGTTCCGAAAATTAAGTATATATGTAAATTATAAAATATAAACATGAAACAAACATTTTGAGAATAAAAACAATTTAAAATAGATACTAAGAACAACACTTTAGTTCGATTACCATGGATCTTATACACATAAGTTGCAGTAATGACAGCGACATTGCCCGAACAAATTTCACCGTTTTGGACGCGCGTGTCATTCTCTCAGTTGTGTGTCAGTTAGTTATAGCACATGTTTAGTAGCACAAGAATACTAACGCAATTATAGTTACGTAGCTAAATAATTATTACCTAGTGAAATAAATATTATTATTTAAAAAAAATTACCATGAACAAACAAAAAGCAAAAAAGAGATTATTTCAAGATTGTGGACAGAAAAGTATGGGTGCATCGAAAATGGCGACAAATTGATATATGTACTTTATGTACAGATATAATTACCGCCAGGACTTACAATATTGAGCGAACCTTTTCTTCTAAACATAAAGATGTGTTTGGAATGGCAAATGAAGATAAATCTGAATCTTTTGGAAAACAAAATAGATTCTTAAAGAGTTTTGTTACCGGCAACAATCACACGGCATCTGCCAGCTTTGATGCAGCTCTTAGCATTGGTACCAACGGTAAACCATTTACAGACTGCGAGTTTTTGAAAAATGCATTTATAAATTGCTCCGAACACTTATTACACTGCCCAACAGCATGACTGTTGCATGGAATATTTTACATCATTCTAAGCAATTTTTGACGCTGATTTCAAATATATTATCACTTTTTATATCAGTTTATGAATTATAAGGAGGAGTGTTTTTTTTAGAAAAAATACTCTCACCCTACTAAAATATTTTATTTAGAAAAACTACAAAATTTGCACTGCACGCAGAATACTCCCACCTATCTAAAACTGTTAAAGTGAAGGTTCTACCCTTTCAACTTCCACAGTAATCACTTATCAAAGACAAAATTATATAATATTTACCAACAAGTTTTTTTTTTAACAAAGATATCAACTTCAACTACCTTTTTCCCCAAAAATACGTATTTTTTTCCAAAATTGAAAAGCATGGACAATTTCCTATAAATAATATCCGGACAATTTTTGTGTTACGGCCTTTATTATTGAAAATATTAGCAAATTTTGATGTTGGGCTTTATTTGGTACTTTTCGTCATTAGCTTATGTGAAAAATGTACCAAATAAAGCCAATAAAACTCGACTCGATACAATAAAACTGAGGGTAGATTCGAAATCAGTGACCTCAAATTAGTAAACAACCATTAAAATGTTTTTTCTACGCCTCTGTTAGAATACAGGCATTCTGATATTACTTTTAGTTACGGAATTAGCAGCATTCCACACCCGTGTGGAATATTCATTCCATCACTTGTTATGGAATGACTATAAGTGGCGACATCATTAATTAAAGAAAAAAAAAGATTTTTTAAGTAACTAAAGAAAAAAGGATTGTTTCAATAAATAAACAATCAATGATGTTCTACTAGAATATTTTTGCTTTAAATAAACTATTCAATTATTAAATTGCAGAAAATAATAGCATTTTTTATTAAATTTTGCGGCGGCCATCTATTAACAAATTATTAAATTACAAAATTGTTATGAATGAACACTCCCTACTAATATGTTATTTAGTGTTGCTGTGCCTTATACATTATATTTTTGACAGTAGCTTTACATTAGGTATGTTTTTCTTTACGAAATATTAATAAAAACTAATTCGAGGCGTAGAAAAAGTATAGTCTGCAACACGTTTTGAATGGCATATTCCGCACTCGTGGACCGCTTCCAACAACTTCCACTTGTGCGGAATATGCATCATTCCTAACTTGTTACAGAATATACTATTATGCAACAAAAAAAAGGTTTATTTTGTTGTTCTGGTTTATTAATGACTTCGCAAATAAAAAACAAATAATTGAGAGAATCAAAGAAATGCCATTATCAGCTAGAACAGTCCAGTGTTGAAGATATAGCCAAAAATATTGATGAACAGGTCAAAAATGATTTGTTGTCTTGTGACATAATTAGCATTCCAGTTAATGAAAGTACCGATATAAATAGTATTGGTGGGCTTGCATTAATTATTAGTTTTGCATCAATAAATAGCTCGAATATCAATAAAGAACTATGCGTTCTTGCTTCAATGAATGACACGACCAAAGGCACTGATATTTTTCGTCAAGTACAAGAGGTTACACAATTTTTTAAGCGCTGATGTTCAAAATGAAATTTTGCCGATTATCAGGCAGAGTTTTAAGAACTGTTGTAAACTATACATGCTCACTATACATAAAGCGTCTATTGGTCTTGACAATACAGGTGACTCCCGAGGCTCTACACTTGCTACAGCAATAAAAAATGCTCTAATAAGACTCAATTTACCTCTTTCCATGCTTTGTGGAGAATGTTTCAAAGGAGCGCGTAATATGTCGGGAGAAAAACAAATAGTCCAGTCAAAATAGACATTTGACTGATAGATAACTGGTAAGTTGCTGAAAATTGGTACACACCTTAAAAACATCATTATGCATAAAATGTCGAGACTGACACGCGATCGGTCAAAATGTCAGTTTTTTGCAAATCTCTCTTAAACGGTAAGTCTTATCATAAAACACGGTTCACAAAGTTTGTAGATTAAGCGATTATCTACAAAAAAAGATATTATACATTTTCCCGTACGAATTGCCATTCATGAGATATCGCCATTTTAAAGATTTAAAATACTCATATGCACTCATTCGCGACTTGCAAAGGTCATCAGACGTTTAATAAATCCTTTGTTGACCTACTAATTGCTCCTTTAATCCCTCATGGGACATAGGGCGGAAACCGTTGCCCTCCAGCGGACTCTGTTTTGTACGACACCTCTCAGCTCTGACCAGGATCTCCCGGTTGTTGCGGCCTCTGCTAATAGGGTTCTCCTCCACGTTGTTCTAGGCCTTCCGACTCGACGGGTTCCTTGCGGATTCCAGTCGAGGGCCTGTTTGGCTAGATTCTCGTTTTCGCGTCACAAGGTGTGGCCAATCCAATTCCATTTCCTTCGCCTGATTTGGTCGTCTATCCTTTCTTGGCCGGCACGGCGCCATAGTTCTTCATTTGAAATTTTATCTTGCCAGCGGATTCCATGTTTCCATGTTTCGCAACCGTACAAAATAACTGCCTTAACGTTGGAGTTGAACAGCCGCAATTTGGTCTCCGTCGATCTCCATATGTGAAACAGGCATGCATATGCGCTTCTTGCTTTATTTATTCTGGTACTGACGTCTTCTTCTGTACCGCCATTTTCGGTAATAATACTACCGAGGTAACAGAATTTATCTACCAGTTCCACGTCGCGGTTATTTAGCGCTGTTCGTTCAACTAACTAATTGCTCCTTTAATCCCTCATGGGACATAGGGCGGAAACAGTTGCCCTCCAGCGGACTCTGTTTTGCGCGACAGCTCTCAGCTCTGACCAGGATCTCCCGGTTGTTGCGGCCTCTGATAATAGGGTTCTCCTCCACGTTGTTCCAGCTCTTCCGACTCGACGGGAGCCTTGCGGATTCCAGTCAAGGGCCTGTTTGGCTAGATTATCGTCTTCGCGTCGCAAGGTGTGGCCAAACCAATTCCATTTCCTTCGCCTGATTTGGTCGTCTATCCTTTCTTGGCCGGCACGGCGCCATAGTTCTTCATTTGAAATTCTATCTTGCCAGCGGATTTTTAGGATACGACGTAGGCATCTGTTGATGAAAACTTGTAGGCGCCCTGTGATGAATTGGGTGACTTTCCATGTTTCGCAACCGTACAAAAGAACTGCCTTAACGTTGGAGTTGAACAGCCGCAATTTGGTGTTAATTGAGATCTCTGTAGATCTCCATATGTGAAACAGGCATGCATATGCGCTTCTTGCTTTATTTATTCTGGAACTGACATCTTCTTCTGTACCGCCGTTTTCGGTAATAATACTACCGGGGTAACAGAATTTGTTCGTTCAAGGGTGTTTGCATTTATCCGCATTTCTTTGGTTTTAGTCGGATTTAACCTTAAGCCTGCCGAGCTACTTTCTGTTGCCAAATTGTTTACCATGTTTTTGAGGTCCTGGTGTCTGTGGGCCAGCAAACAGATATCATCCGCGTAGTCGAGGTCCTTAAGGCGGTCTAACAATCCCCATTGTATGCCACCAGAAATAGTAATGGCGAAAGTAGGCATCCTTGCCGTACTCCTGAGCTCACTTCAAAGCTGTCGGATAGTTTTCCATTGTGAAGAACTCTGCATTTGGAATTGTTGTATAGAGCTTTTATCAATTCTATTATTTTATCCGGCAGTCCACGTTGCCGTAGAACTCGCCATATAAAGCTCATATTAACCGAGTCGAACGCTTTCTCATAGTCTACGAAAGCAAGGTAAAGGGGGGATCGGAATTCAGTAGACTGCTCCACTATGATTCTTAAGGTGTTAATGTGGTCTATGCAGGAGCGGCCCTTTCTGAATCCAGCCTGCTGTCTTCTAAGCGTTCGATCTACTGCCTCTCTTATCCTTGATAGTTGTTGACCTACGCGGCTAATATTTTCAGGGGTGATTCCTGGATGTGTTCGGAGAAAACAATTTTTCTAGAGAGGGTGGCTATCCCCACTATCGACTAACATACAGGGTGCTTACGAAAAAAGAAATGAATATTTTTAAAATTTACTTAAACTTCAATTACTCCTAGACCAATTACACAGTGTAACATTAATTTTCCTGCATTAATGAGACCTTAACAATCAGATGCTCGAAAACGCTTAGAACAAATCCCTGAAAAGATTTTTGTTATATCACATCGCATTTAATAGTTATTAACAATTAAATTTTAACACGTTTGACTGTTAACCATGCATGTTTTTGGTATGCATGTGTCAGGTTTTTTGAATAGTCAAAAATTTTCTAATATTTAATATTTATAACTTTTGAACGCGATGTGATAAAATAAAAATCGTTTCACAAAATTGTTCCATGAGAATATATCTTTCAGATCGTTAAAGTCTCATGTATGTGGGAAACTTAAATTTTAATTTTGTTACACAGTGTTATCATAGGCCCTTCGCAGACTTGTCCATAATTTAAAACCGGTTTTAATATGAGTTCAATAATACACTCGGAACTCACTTTTCTCCATCATTTTCGTGTAACGATTGTAATGCCTATGTAGTAGTGTAGGGTGCAAGCACAGCGAAGCAGCTTTACTGAGAACGAAAATATGCTTGTGTTAGTGTAATGGACGGTGAAACCAGAAAATGTTTGGGTGAACAAATGATGGGAAATTATGGAAGAAAAGTTGTCTTCCCTGCGACCCCTTGCCTATAAAACCGGTTTTGGTTTTTATGTTATGGACAAGTGTGCGGAAGGCCATAGAGCAACGAAATTCGGTTCATCTTTAAGGTAAATGTGTATTCTTTAATTTGATATAAAGATCAAAAAGTTGAGTGACCCCGTTTAGATGATATGTAGGTATAGCGCTGTAATGTTCAAAAATAACCAGAGGTGTACTACGATCTGTAAAGACGTTGGTTTCACAACTGGAGAAGAAGAAAGCATCGACCGAGTTTGAGAAGGTTCACGAAGCTACAAGTGGCGAGGAAGCAGCACAGGATTTGAAATTTCCAGCTACATCCAGAGCGAAAAGAATGGAACACAAAACAAATGCAGTGCTTGATGCCAAAACAATTCTCCAAAAAAATGATTTCTCAGTGATTGATCCTTTACTTTTTCCCCGCGAATGAGTTTGCGTGTAATCCCAGGATTTCAAAAATTGAAAATATTAATATAGTCCAATCAATCTACGAATTCATAATGTTAATTTCCAGACAATTGAAGGCAGGAAAAACAACCGTTTTTTTCTGGAGTTTCATTGGCGAACCTAACCTAAAAAATTCGTAAAAGTCAAAAAACGGTTTTTCGTTAATAAAACAAGAAGTTGAGCTCGGATCGAAAAAAATCAAATTATAAACTTCAAAATCAAATTATTCAAATTATCTTTCGATTGATATATATTAAGTTATAGGTTAGGGCACAAAACATAGAGAAAAATGGAAAAACTGTTAAAAATCACGTTTTTTAATTTGTTAATAATTTTTGTTTAGCGCAACTTAGATATTTGTTATTTGGCAAAAATATTGCTTCTTTCTAGCTGAAAAAATAGTTTTATTTTTGTTGTGACATATTGAACACTTTCCTTGAAATTTCACTTTTTGTAAAAAAAGGCGTTTCTTCTAAAAACGCTCCCCTTGGTCTGCGGATTCTTCTAGGGTAGATTCTTTTCAACTGTCACGTACAAGTAACATAAAGTATATTTAAAGGTTTTACAGTAATAATAATGAAAAAAACAGACGATCGATTGTAAAAACTAAATTTTTGAGTCTGTTTTTCACTATCCTCCTCCTGGATGAAAACGCTTTGTTTTGCATGTGGCAAAGCTGCTCTTGGCTTCCTCTCTTGATATCGTTAGCTCTATTTTTGAATTCCTTTACAAATTCACCTGCGTTGACATTTTCCTGCTTGCAAGAACCAAGTCTGCAGCGGCTGCTCGTATGTCTGGCTTAATTGCTGCTCGCAACCCTAATGACAAGGTACCAATCTTTTGTTTGGTAGCACATGATCGTTGCCTTTAGAGTTCTGTGGAGTCTTTCAATCATTCAGTTGCTTACTAGCCTGGTCGTTTTCTTTAACCCCGGATGAGCCCATGCAGTGTAGTTTTTTTATGACTAATTGTCGGAGTAGTTCAGGAACGTATGGTCGAATTTTGTCTTGACTGATATCGCAGTAGACTATTGAGAAGAGCAAATTCTTTGAACAGCAAGGTCGAGCTTCCATTTTGGTCTCATAACAAATCCCTTAATTTGTCGTCATTTGACTGGGCCTCTGCAAATTTATTGAAATCAACACCGACATTACATTTATTTCCTCAATTGTGGATAATAGATCTTTTACTTTGTTGGACTTTCCTTCAATGTAACGTATGTCCGTATGAATATGATTGAACTGAAATGGAATAGTTTATTATCAGTTGTCCCAAAAAGACAATAACATTAAGTAAGACCAATATTTTACAAGTAATCTGAATTTGTCAACAGGAAGGGAATTGTGTGCCATCGTGGCAATACTCGCCTTTAGTAGCCGATTCAAATATGATTTTGTGGCTTTACTTACATATATCAGCAGTTCAGGACCCTCCTCGTATGGGTACCCGGTCACCGAAATATAGAGGAAAATAATTGTAAATTTGACGAGCTGGTTAGGAAAGGCACGACCGCCACTCTCCTTCCTGGAAAGGAAAGGGTTGATATGCCTTGGGCCAAATTTAAACTCCGATGCAAACAGCACACAATGCCACAAGCAAAGAAGCATTGGAGGGATCGAATTGATTCCGTTTGAATTTTCAAAGCTGCATTTGTCAATGACTTTTAGATTAGACGAATTCTCGAGACGTTTGCTCAGTACAACTCATTTCTCTACTGTGTGTTTTACTAACGATTTGTAATGTTATTACCATTGAAAACATTTTTAACGTTTACAATCAACACGAATGAACAATTTGATTCTACATATTCATATTACCAGGTTAAATATAAACAAAAAAACAAAGTCATGTATACTGATTAGCAGAGTTACTATTGTTGTTAATCAGAAGAACAACCAATATCGCTCAACAATAATATGTAATTGTTTGAATAGATTCTTCTATATTTTGCCAGCTTTTATTTTTTGCTCAAATGCAATATTTTCTTTACATTGAATCTTTTTTCAAATCTACCGTATAAAAATGAACGGGATGTATATAATATCTTTTAGCAGCAAGTTTCACTTGGTTACACACTTATAAATACATTGTAACTGCATAAATGACTGAATTGGAAATCTTAATAATCAAATTGAAAATCTTTATATAAACAAATTTTGCACATGTGAAATAATAATTTATAATATTCAAAAATATTGAAAATGATCTCAGTGGCAAACAGAAGTAAATGACGGAAGGAGAGAATTTATTATATCGTTATAATGGAATCCCAACAATTTCACTTTAGCGCAATAAAAAATTTAAGAATATTTTGCGATTTAAAAAATTATTTCCTCGCCAATTTATTTTTCAATTGGCATTTGAAAAAGTAGAATTTTAATTTTAAGAAGCTTTTCTATTATATCCCCCTTTTGTTTATAATACGATCCGATGATTGGCAAAATGACAAGACAACAAAGCTGTTCAACAAAATTTTATTTTCTTGCAGTCTGAAAACAATGCAAAAACCTGTTTTGGAATATGTAATAAAAATTTTTCTAAAAGAATATGTCGACGCACTTAATGTTAAGTACACAAAATTTGGAAATTTCTGTCCTAGTTTTAATTCTATAATAAGGCACTCTAAGTATGAGAATAACAACGTACATATATCGAGTTGACAATTGTTTCCCTTTAAAAAAATTGTGTTGTTTTTCTTTCGAAGATATTTTTGGCAAGAATGCTTTTCTTTAATTTATTATCATACATTTTTGGACCAAGATAATTTCTTAAAAGGTTTCCTTCTTATTAACTTGACAATGTAATCATATATAAGAATTACTTGGCTATTTTTGTTTCTTCAATCAAAAGTCCTTCCAACGGAGGTTGGGCCTCCCTCGCTGTCGTACGCATAAGTCTTACCGCAGAGAACACTTGCGAATACTTTACCTAAATATCGAAAAATAGCTGCAATTAATCTCTTCGTAAACGAAGAGAAAAAAACATTTTGTGCCCTAAAATATGTGACCGATTTCAGAAAAACGCGAAATGAAATTATAGAATGATGCAACTTCACTTCGTCGTATGATGAACATTGAAAACTGTCTCAGTCAAAATAAATTTTCGCACATGTTTAATTTAAGTAAACATATCTTAGTATGTAGTGTCGCCATTTTTCTAAATCTTGTGGTCAGGACTATTATTTTTATGTGGAAAACTCAAGCTTAGGAACCACCCTTTGTACTAACAGCCTGCCATATCATTCAGGTAACGGTTCAATATCTAGTAGTAAGCTTAGTGTGAATGATAAAAAGGATAGGTTAGCGTTAGAGGGTGTCTGGGGGTGCTGAAGCAGATGGCGATGAACCCTATGTTTAAACTCGAAGAAGAAGAATTTTGAGTATAGAAGATTGTTCTACATTCTAGTTGTTCAATGCCTACGGTGATTTAATGGCTCTACGGAGGCATAAAAGTTGCCATCAGCGATAAGTTTGATAGCGCAGGTTTTCGCCTCATCAAACCACGCTAACGTGGATTTTGAGGCCCGAGCCCAAGTGAACGAGTTGTTTTAGAGGCTGGGCGAATGTAAGACTTGTAGATTTTAGCCCACGCTGCTGCCTGAAGGAGGAACTTGCATCTCTTAGAAATCCCAGGCATTGTGGTGCTAAATTCGAGTTTTAGATTATGTGGCCATTTCGCAGATTTTCAGTTAAAGCTATGGCCCCTGTGTTGAAAGTAGCGGCGTGTGAAGTGATAAATCGTTTGAGTTGAAGAAAGTGACGTTTCATTTGAATTGCGACTTTCAGCACATGGGCTTAGAGTGGAATTGCTAAGATGAGTTTATGGCCCCTGTGCTGAAAGTCGTAATTCCACTAAAACGTCACTTGCTTCCACTCAAGCGACTTGACACGCCACACGACTCGACTCTCAGCACAGGCGTCTATGATTAGGATGTTAAGAGATGAATCAGCCGTTAGATTCATACTTTCGACTGAGTATGAACGAATCTCTTGTGCCGATTTTGTTAGAGATGAGACATTACTTCTAATCATTGATTTTTTTTTATGTGATAGTCTAAGCTCAGGTTCCTTACATCTCGGTAGTTAGCGAATGTCTTGATTATAATTTTTGAAAATATAAAAATTTTGGAAGATTTAGTGATAGTTATCCATTAAATTTTGCAATATTGTCTTACTAAGACGTACAGACCTAACTATTCAGTGCTCAGAGTGGGAAAAGAACGAATTGAAACTTTTCCCCTTTACACATATTAGAATACGAAAAAATAAAATGTTAAACTTGAAAGTGGAAGATTTTTGGACACATTATGGCTATGTATTTTTTAAACGGGGTTCGAATTTTGACAAGCTTGATTCGAAAGAGAGGCATTCAAAAGAGAGGCTATAGGATGCACGGACAATGAAATAGTTACAAATGAAAATTGACAATTTTTCCGAGTAAAGTATAGCAAATTCATTTTTATTTTAAATAAACATAATTCATTTTAGTACTATATTAATTTAAAATAAATTTTTCAAAAGTACAAAAAAACAACGCTTTAATAGTTACTTTTCCAAAAATCGCCTGGACAATGAAATACATAGGTACATACATCCCGAACCTAATGAGAAAACTCGGATAACTTTTTTATTTTATGACTTTTTAGTAGAATTGAACCTGTAATTATTAGTAGCCACCGTTATTTTTTAGTACAGCTTCCACTCTTCTGGACATGGAGGAAATAAGTTTTCGGCAAATTTCAATGGGTGTTTCGTTCCAAATTTTTTGTACAGAAACCCGTAACTGCTCTTTGTTACGAAAAGTTTGTTTCGCCAGGTGATTTTTTAAATGTCCCCATAGATTTTCGATTGGGTTCAAATCAGGAGACTGACTTGGCCAATTCATTATGGGGTCAAACCAATCTTTGACTAGTCGAGAAGTACGTTTAAGATCGTTATCCTGTTGATACTTTCAAACTAGGGACTTGTTTTCCTCTGCGTAGGGTAGCATGGCATACCTTATTACGTCTAAATATTCGATTCTTGTCATGGTATCTGTTAAACGATGTATTGGACCTACCCCGTTCCATGAGAAGCAGCCCCAAACCATTATATTCCCGCCGCCATGCCTAATAGTTTTTCTTGTGAAACGAGGATGGAATCCTTTTCCTTTGGGGCGACAAACATTCCTTTGAACGTCATTGGAGAGCAAATTAATTTTTGTTTCATCGCTCCAAAGAACGGTACGCCATTTTCTTTGACCTTCTGACTCGGACTAGGACAGGTGGGCTTTAGCAAATTTATCTTCGTCTTGGAATTGTACCTATTTTATTGTACAGGTGTGTAAATTCAATGAAGTGCAAAAGTGCTGAAAAAGAAAGCGGTATTTGAACTAACGGCTTGTCGGTATTGGAATATCTGAATATATTGAAATTTCAACAAATTTTGAGAAAAATATTATTTAAAATGTTCATTTATGTGCTATTTATTCAGCTACCGCACACATTCTCTTCTCAAGCAAAGTCTTATGAATGGAGATGCTATTCAAAACAGAAACATAAAATGGATCATTTATAAATCCGGTAAAACTATGGTATGCCATAAAATTAAAATTGTAATATGCCATACAATTATGGTACTCCTAACATAATTCCACTATCAAACAAAAATATAACTATGTATTTATTAGTCGTAGAAGTAAAATTATACAACATCATTTTATTCAGGTGTATGAATAAGATTTAAGTGGTGGTACAAACATATCAGCTACAGAGCACATGCTTTTCAGTTATTATATATAATTATATAAAGCTGAAATCAGTAGTCCAGGCAAAACACCATGCATAAGCTCCTTTTTGTAAGAAGCTCAATTTCCATTTGATTAAGATGTTTTTGTCACATACATAACTAATCTATCTTTAATGTGCTACTTGAAGTAAAATATTCCCTGTTCTACAAAGTGCTACAATTAAAACCACCCAAAAATCTTATTACGTACAAAACTAAACAGTCAACTGGATTATTAATTTCTGCTTACTTAATATCTCATGGAATATTCAGACTTCTTTTACACGTTGGGACTCTTAAATGCATAAAAAGTGTTCAAATATGTAGGCGAACTAAAAATATCCAAAATTATAACATTAAACTCAAATAGCTTTTGCGTGATGATAGCTTCAAATATTTTTGCGCCAGAAAAACAAAAAAATACTTAAATTTAAATCAAATTAATATAAATTTATTTTATTTTTCGAAGTAAAAAAAATGAATAACAAATTTTCATATTGGCTGTAAATTGTTATAGTTAGTCGTTCACCCAGCAATTGTTTGGAATCACAAATTTTATGATGTCTAGCAGTAGAAATTATGAAAAAAATTCGACTTGATTGCTACAGCAGCATAAATGCGAGCTGTCGTCTAACTCATTGCTCATAACAGCATAGAAATTCCGAAAAGTTTTGTACGCGACAGAAAACATTAACAATCGATATGGCTTTTATTTTCGTACAATGCCAGGGGTCAAGCACATTATTCCTGTGGGTAAATTCTCGCTTCAAGCCAACGCATTTTTTGAAGGTCAATTCCCCTGAAAAGCCTTATACAAATCTTCAGTGCAGAGCAATAGACAAATAATAATAAAATGAATTCAATGTCAATGAAATTCAAATCCAACCTTAAGTCGCAATATACGAGCATAGGTTGCAATTCGATTTTGACACAAATGCAATTCGGTTGTTAAAAATTGAAATGGACAAGGACAGGTTTGGTAAAATGGACTACGTAAATGGCTCCTTTCCTGTGTAAAAACAGAAGTTTCGGCACCCAATATTGCACTAATTTTATTCACATTATGCCGTGATGGATCTGATGTGCTGAACTTTCCGAAGGAACCCCAACCTTGTTGTGATGTCTTCTGCCGTTAACCTCCTGCCAGTAGGAACTGCTTTAACAGAGGCAATAATTTCTGAGCGGTAACTTTTGGGCCTATACACAAACAAATCCGGTGAAAGGAACGAAAAACCAGCTAAAGCTTTTAGCATTTAATCAAAACAATAGTTAAGTTTTACCTAAATATAGTATATAAAGGCAGTCTCTAGGTAACCCAATACCCTGGTAATTTCGCTGTTGCTAAATTTTGGACTTAATTCTTTTCTTGTACAAGTAAGTAAGATCTTTAATATAAAAAGGCAAATAAAATACTTACAGCACTTTGATAAAATTGGTAAAAAAATACTAGTGGCGTGGGGTACGCCCGAAAGAAGCGAAGCTTTTCGGTGTAAGTTAAGTATTTACATAATACATCTATAGTTGTGCCATGTTTAGTTGTCGAACGGATGAGGAACGCGATAATAATTTGTGAATGCTTTGTACTTTGCTACTCTGTAAAAAACTTATAAACAAAATAAAAATATTCGTGGACATTCGAAAACCTATAAAATATTTTCATACTACATACTTGTATGTACATTCCTCAAATAACTTTCAATATAAAGCCGGTGCCAGATACAGCTTAAGGTACTAGTACACAAATAAAAGCATAAAAAAGGGCAAATTTTCAAAAATTGATTTCTCAGAACCCTTAATACATATTAATGTAAAATTTTTTTTAGTTTCGACTATTTGTACCATTTCTAGATGGCGCCGAAGTCAAGGTCAAGGAAAAATTTATGTCTCCATGGCAGAGAGTAACCCTACGGATTGGCTCGGCCGATTTTGAAAAAACTTGTTTTATTTTGTTTATTAACATATTCCTTACATCTATTTACCAAAATATTTAAAAAAAAGGTCCGCAATTTTATTTTTTAGGGATAAGGATAGGGATTTTAAAATGGGGCCTTGTTTTTTAACCCTTTTATCCCTAAAAAATAAAATTGCTGACCTTTTTTTTTAAATATTTTGGTAAATAGATGTAAGGAATATGTTAATAAACAAAATAAAACAAGTTTTTTCAAAATCGGCCGAGCCAATCCGTAGGGTTACTCTCTGCCATGGAGACATAAATTTTTCCTTGACCTTGACTTCGGCGCCATCTAGAAATGGTACAAATAGTCGAAACGAAAAAAAAAATTTTTTGTTTTGTTTTATTTAAGAATACAATAATTTTTTAAAAAAAAGTTTACATTAATATGTATTAAGGGTTCTGAGAAATCAATTTTTGAAAATTTGCCCTTTTTTATGCTTTTATTTGTGTACTAGTACCTTAAAAGATTTGAACACTTCTTTGAAGACTTTGCCGATACGCATGGCAAAGTGCAAATCTTTTGTTCAAACTTTGAACACATATTCATATCCCCGTGCCACACATAGCAATCAAACAAGTGTTCAAATGTTTGAAGCTATATTTGGCGCTGGCTTAATATTAACTTCCACCGGACAAGGTGACGATCTTATCGATCTTAGATCTTATCGAAATTAGGAGTTTCCTCAACGCTGGTACGATTTATCAAATGCTGGTATTCGCTGGCGAAAGTCAAGACCCAAAATGCAGTAACAGAAGAGTTCGAAGTACTACCACAAAAAGAAACGAAAAAAAGGAAGAGATGACTAGACGGATACTACTGGCTAATAGTCTTTTGAGCCCAAAAACAAATACTGTACTCTCATTCTACAAAACAGTAATACAACCAGTACAGTGTTATGGTTTGAGAAAAAAGTTCTCAGGTGCATAATAGGCCCACCGAGAAAGGATGGAATAAGGCGAATGAGTTGGCCCATTGATTTTTTTTGCGTGAGGTACTGAGTCCTAAGGTACTGCGACCATTCGTACTATACCCCTATACCTCACAAGTTCAGCAGTCTGCCTAGTGGCTTGTCGCTTAGACTTGAATGTTCGAGCAGGGACTCGTCAAACAAAGGGACCCTGCTCCTTGCTATGACTTGGCACTCAAAGAGAACGTGGAAGGCAGACTTATCCTCCTCCAGGCCTGTAGGTGAGGTTCACCGCCCTTCCTATCCTTTATAAGAGATAATTTAGGGAACAGTGCCCGGTAATCACTGCGCCCCAACAATTCTTTGGCCGCGTTAAGAGACGGCACAGGAAGGAGCCGTTTAGAGTTGACCAGTCGAGGCGCGAACCTCAAACGTTCAGTATGTTTCATCAAAATCCGATCGGCCAGGGCTCTTTGCAGCTAGCTGATGGGTGCCCCAATAGCCGGCTCAGGACCGATGAATGCAATGTCAGAGCCCTGTTCGGCCAGGGAGTCCACTTTTCATTGCCTTTGAAGCTCCGATGACCCAGAGAGGGGTAACTTGGTTGAGAGCGCCCAACTCATCAAGAGCACGTTGGCAGTCCCCAACTAATTTAGACTTGATCCCACGGGACCTTGTCGCCCTAATTGCCGCTGGGACATCCGTGTATCACATTAGTCCATCCGGAAAAGTCCAGGTTAGCCTGTCTGGTCTGTGCATGGATGATTGGCCCATTGTACTACCAGACAATCATGTCGTACTTATGATAGTGCAATGGAAGTTACCATACAATAGGTGGTATTCTCGTTGGCGAGTGACGTGACTACGAGGGACACGGTGGAACGAAACTATCGATACCTACAACCGTATCGAGGAAAATGTCACTTCACACGACACCTTGCGACAATGAGAATACGACGTTTATCGATCTAGTCCCCAAGAGTCTCTTAGATGGCCAATGAGAAATACTAATTTAAGGTGGAAGTGACATCCGTCACGTCACTCGACAACGAGAATAAGGCTGAATGAGAAGTAGAATCATAGTATACTAAGTTTTTAATTGACATCAAGCGTCATTGGGGCTACGTAAACTAGTCATGATTACTGTGTAATAAAACCGAATTTTAAGAAGAGAGAGGTGATGGGGCGGGGTGAGTATGCCGCCCCTTCACCTCTCTCTTCTTAAAATTCGGTTTTACTACATAGTAATCATGACTAGTCTACGTAGCACCATTGAGCGGCAAAAGTGAATCAACACCTAAAAATTTTATATTTCAAAACCAGACGCTGCCATGCACCCCCAACCCTTGACAGAACCATGACAGATGGTAGAGTTTCCCCAAAGAAACCTTTTATTTCAAAAATAAATAAAACAAAACGTTTGCAATTCGCCAAAAAATACAACAATTTTGGTGTTACATTTGGAAACTTTTAGGTGTTGACTCACTTTTGACTGTATATAAATACCATGAATGAATGTAATGCTTAATCATAATTTTATCATAAATATAAACTAGTTTATTCCGATTATCCAAGAATGTGTTTAAAATCTCGATATCTGAGATACTGTGAAATCTTAGAGCCTTTTCCTTCAAATTGCAGCAAGGTTGTGGTTTGATATGTAAAGAGATGGTTTCGTTCGTGGCTTTGATAGCTCTTACTTTATTACATACAAGAAGCAAGCATTTCCAAGGTGGGAGTGAGCTTTACGCTGAATTGAGCTTTTCTTTGAAATATTAGGAAAACCGAGAGATCCACATGGCAAAAAGATGATGAAAGTCGCGATAGTGATTTATAAAGTAAGACGGCTGATAGAATTGAAACCTGGAGGATACCAGAAGGGATAGTGTGAAGTTTAGTATAAACGCCGTTCAATACTACCTTGATTGAGGCAAGTAATATAATCTGTCAAAAGCCTGGTTTAATATTAAACCATATTGCTTTCTAAAGACCTGTCATAAAAAATGAAAAACTTAGCTAACATTTGGTTAGTTTGAAATTACAAACATTTACTAAAGTTTGGTTTTCTCAGTTTTAACAAATTAATTTCATTTATACATTTTTCGTTTTGCTTTATATGTTTGAAAGCCTAAACAGAAAAGGCTTACAAAAGAAAAAATACCTTCGAAAGAATGCCTTCGATCATGTTTATGGGGAAATCCTAACGATGTTTAAACTCAAACGATAGCCTTAATAAAGAGGCACAAAATGTCGATTGTCGATTTATGTTAAAATCGCTTCAAATATTTTCCTTAGTCGTTCTTTCATGTCGCTAAATATGATTTTAAATTTTTATAACTAAAAATATTCAAGGAGCATTGAAAACCTTTAAAAACGATTCTCTTGATTCCTTGATAAATGCAAACACGAGAAAGTTATGCGCCTGGTGACTTTTTATGATATTAAGGACTAGTCAACATCGGAAATGTTATGCAGAAGATAATGCATTGTAAACGTTTTAACGGAACCATTAAGTTAAAAATGGGACTAGCTGATGAGCTTAAAAGTAAGAAAAAGATACTGGTGAAGACTGTTGTTCAAAAGCGAAGGCTACGGATCTGAGATGCAATTCAAAATAAACTTATCTTTTTCCTCCCCCTTTTTATTTGCATTCCTTTCACATTGCAATAAGAACCATTTATGCCTGTTTGGTTGTTGCAAACTCAGAAATTCTCAGTGTTTTCCGTTCTCCAGGCACTAGGTGCCATGAAGTGACTATCGATAAAATTTAATGGCAGTTGTTTTTACTATAGCAAACTGTTGATTTTCAGTATCCTGCTTTTTTGCAAGAATTTTTATACCCCTGAACAGTTTTATCTTCTAAATTAATTTGTGTTTCTCGAGTCATATTTTTTGTTCTTTTATTATTGCAGCTAAATAAACTTACTTTCCATTTGTATTTTCCCACAAATAATCTTAATAAATTCAAATTCTGGAAGGAACAGAAATTATACAATAGAAAAGGAAATTTAATGTAAATGACAATATTTAAGTTTAAAAGATACTTCTGTACCATCAGGGCATGCTGACGGAGAAAGTAATAAAATCTATGCTTGAATTTTTGGATACTGTAAGATTTACTTATTATGAAAGGTGTTACACACTCGCATTCTTCGCCTGAAATTTAAAATTTAAGTATGTATAGCAGTCGTCATAGCACTGGTTTATTACTACATTCCTACAGTGCTGCAATAAGTCAATTATGACGTAAATATCGCGGTTCCCGGGACTTTGCAAATAAAGCAATCATATTCATGGCATTGAAAATTTTGGATTTGTAAATTATAGTCTAAATTTTACAAACAGCACAAACATAATAAAATACATAATATTTTTGATTAGGGTACTGGGGCATTTCATATGGAGCAAGGCGATCCCCGGATTATCTATTTTCTGGGGAAATTGGGATGAAGGAAAAAAATGTAATATAATTAGATGGAATTTAATATAACTTAAATGTTCTCTATAACCTAAGCAAGTGCCGAGTGCAGGATTTAGCACGGTGCTATTGCATATTAAATTGTAAACTTAATGCATAGTAATAACACACGAACGAATTTCAAAATTTTCAAGCTTTTTGTTTGTCTCCTTCACGTGGAATGTACTGTCAAATGCATAGCATATAAAAAAGCGAATTGCTAGATGGGCGTTCATGTTCATAGCATTGAAAGGGTTAATCACAGTTTTCTGGGTGGAAAAAATGCGGTAATAGGGATGAAATGGCTAAATGAGTGCTGAAGCACGTGGGCTCCATTGAAATTAATGATGAAATGATTAGCTGGATTTAAACATGGTTGAACGAGCATAGATAATGCTGAATGTTTTGGTTGTTCAACAGACAATGTGGCGTCGGTTCATAGTTATTGATGAAATAAGAATCTAATATTACAACATAGACAATCTATCTAAGTTTCATTATTCTTTTTGGCATTAAATCCAAAAACATAAATAACGCCTTTAATAAATAAACAAAATAGAAAAATGAACGAATAGTCGAAGTTTTTTTTAGAGTTTTGCATATCACCCTGTACTTTTGTAACCCTATGACAATTTTCATGAATAAGGTAGCAGTGTACGGAGAATAAATTCCACCTATCTAAAATTGTAAAAGTAAAGGTTTCACCCTGCCAACTTCCAGAGTTATGAGTCGTCAAGTAACATTTTGGTTTTATTTAACAAAAATTTCAAACTCAACTATCTTTTTCTCCAAAAAAATACGTAGTTAACCAATATTACTTTTGAATATATTAGCAAATTTTGATGTAAAATCGGTTGATTACGACAAAAATTGTCTATTTTTTAAAATATACTTTAACTTGCATAACTCCTATACTGATTATCGTAAAGCAATATAATTAGTCTAAGCCCAGAATTCTTAGTTTTAACTTTTTTTCATGCTTTGAACTTACAAATCCCCTAAATTGTATAAACTATTTTATGATAAGACTTACCGTTGAAGAGATATTTGTAAAAAAAATTGTTAGCAAACCTCAGATTCTGAACTAATATGCCTCATGCACAATGAGAAAGTAAAATTATTTTGTGTTTCGTCTCGCTCATTCCGCTGCCTAATTCTGTATTTACATCTCATGACAAACTTAGAGAACATTAGTTAAAGTTGGCTCAACTTCAACTTTAACACTCAAATTTTATTTTATTTACGAAATTTGGAACTAAATAGTGATATCTGCCAAAACTGAAAAAATGAAATTTCACATTCAAAAACTGCACACTTTTCCATTTTCTTAAATATTTTTACTCTTCACTTTCAATAAACAACAAAATGCGACAACTTTTTTATCTTTGTAGTAAAAGAAGAAAGCTAAATAAAATTCTGGAATAATTTTAACTTAATTGTATAATAAATTGTTTTTAAAAAAAATTGCCTTCTATATACCGTTTTTTTAATTCATTTGTAAAGCACCGCATTCTATGGGGTATGAAATAGTTATATTTCAAAGTGTAAAATTAAATTTTAGCCAATATATGAAATTATAAATTTTAAAATAATTAAAAGTCGAATGTGGTAGTTACTATTTCATACTCCCATAGAATGTGGTGCTTTACAAAAACGGTATATAAAAACAATTTTTTTAAAAACAATTATTATACAGAGAAAGATATACATTATATATACATTTCATAAAAAAAGGTGTTGTACTTTGGCAATTATCGCATTTTTGAAATTTAAGCATTATAAAGTTAAATAAAAAAGTAACGGTGCATGAGTGTCAATTTTTTTTCCAAAAATAAATTGTCCGCATCAAAATATACACACAATGTTTATAAATTTTATCAATATTGGTGAAATAATATAGAAATTATGACCTGTTCAATTTTTGAAATTTCGGTACTTTGGAGTGGAATTACAAGATAACGGGACTTGACCGACATTTTTTATTGAAATACCTGAGTTGTACATAATTAACTGTACCTTGTGTAAAAATTTCATCAAAATCGGGCGTGGAGGAGTTAATCTGAATATTTACCCTGATTTCATTTTTTTTCTTTTGAACTAATGTCAGAATATTTATTTTATTTCTTTCTCTTTCCCCCACAAGTCCCGGAATTTGTTGAAACAGGGGTATAGAACCTCGCATTCTTTAACATAAAGATTTGCAAAATGATGAAAAAAAGCATTTTAAAAGAGTTTACCTTCCCTTTCACCAAAAATGCATTTGTTATTTTTTTTAACAAAAATTTCTTTTGTTTCAATCTACCAAATACGAATTTAAATTTTTTTTACCATGATCTAAAGTGGTCTCCAAACTTTTTTCACCGCATACCCATGACGAAAATAATTATTAATTGTATAATTATGAGCGGCACTATTCGCACCATATACGGGTTCAAGGGCATACCGTGTCGCGGGGCTACAAGGGATACAGAGATACCGTTTCACGAGCCTACACGGGTACGGCCTAGTTTTTAGGAAAAATTACCATTTATAAATGACAGTAACACTTATAATAGAATTCAAGTTGCGCGTAACAAAGGTGAGGTACTTTTCTTAAGTACCATAGGGGGAATATTGTCAGGACCAGTCGATTTATTGACGTCAAGCTCCTTGAGCCATTTATACTCCTCGCGAGTCCTGAAGAAAACTTGATTGGGCGTTGTACTCGAGAACGGGGTTGGGATATCAGTTTCGGGTAAAGAAGAATTTGAGGCGAACAGAGGTGTTAATTAATCGGCATTGGATTTGCTTTCTTTCTTATGCAGAAATTTGCAGCAATCATATGTCAAGCCAAACTACAAATCAAACGCCGTAGTCATTTTCGATGGCTTCCCTTATGAAGCTAGTGAATAGAACCATTGAGAAGAGCGCAAAGAAAATAATCTGCTGAAATATAATTTACAGAATCGATGGTGCTCACTACCTCGAAGGATAGTTTCCTAGCCAACTCCAAAAACAAGAGCCGGCTGATATCTATTGTTGTGCCTTGGACACCACTATGACCCATCATAATGCGGAACTTAGACCATGTTTATCATATCAAATAACAAGTTGATGGGGTTAAGCACGAGCACACACTAGTCGGTGGAAGTCACTTTATCATTACTATGCTAAAAGTGACATAAACACCAGGTTTAGTGTCTCGGACAGGCAAAAACTGATTCACAACAAACTGTGGTGGACGCTGATATCCTAATGATCACAACAATTGGCCGAGTCAAATGAATATGTGACATTGGTAGGGGAAGATATCGACCTTTTGGCGATTTTGATTGACCTGTGTAGCACTGAAATAAAGAATGCCTTCTTTTTGAAACCAGGAAAATTAAAGGTTTTTCAAACAGTCTAGAATCTTCATCTTTCTGCCGGGCGCAACCCTTTCAGACCATATATTGTTCCTGCATGACATGATTAGTTGTGGCACCACTTGTGGTTTGTTTAATCAGGCGAAACTGAAACTTCTGACAGTCCTAAAGAATAACGATGACTTGCAACCAGTCATTGATCTTTTTAAAGACCCTCATGCAGGATTGCCAAAACAGGAAACGTGTTTCTCATGGCTCTGTATGTGAAAGGACATGACAGCTTAAACGATTTGAGATACAGGCAATATGTACCTTAATCGTACAAAAGTAAAACGAACATTGCTTCACCCCCCTGCTGCTCCATAACATTCACTGAGAGTTTTACCTTCAGGTGCAGCAGTGGTTTTCCGATCAAACCAAAACAACAAGGAGTGGTCCGGTACCAGTGCCAACCAGATACTCGGGCACATTTCCTGTAAATATAAAAAGGCTCCATTGCTCCCCGATATGAACATCGTGCGAAGGATTGTGTGATAACGTCCAGCCCGACAGAAAGACAGCATTGACATAGACGATCATCTCTATAGAATTGTATAAACCCCCCAACTTTCTGGATATGCCCCTGAAACATTGTCATAGTAATTAAAATAATATGGATTGGTCGTGTCGAACGAGGCCCGGAACAGAACCAGCAAATATAGTGCAGGCGAAAAGACCGACAGGAAAAAGGAGAACAGGACGACCTAAGAAAAGATATATATATATATATATATATATATATATATATATATATATATATATATATATATATATATATATATATATATATATATATATATATATATATATATATATATATATATATATATATATATATATATATATATATATATATATATATATATATATATATATATATATATATATATATATATATATATATATATATATATATATATATATATATATATATATATATATATATATATATATATATATATTATATATATATATATATATATATATATATATATATATATATATATATATATATATATATATATATATATATATAATATATATATATATATATATATATATATATATATATATATATATATATATATATATATATATATATATATATATATTATATATATATATATATATATATATATATATATATATATATATATATATATATATATATATATATATATATATATATATATATATATATATATATATATATATATATATATATATATATATATATATATATATATATATATATATATATATATATATATATATATAATATATATATATATATATATATATATATATATATATATATATATATATATATATATTATATATATATAT